>CAJUYG010003994.1:0-18381 GCA_910591675.1 Galerucella calmariensis | reverse complement strand
TCGGGACTGATTCAATTCCCGCCATCATTAAATGAGCTCGAAGATGCCGAGAATTATTTATAACTAATTAAATGGCTTCACATTGAATAACTAAGATTTGATAAATCTAAACTATTTATCATTCAATATAAATATCCATCGTCTGATAATAAATTCTCAGAGCTCAATGTATCACGAGCGGAAAAAAAGATGGAAACTTCAGTATTGAAAACCCTATCACAAAAATGTGGTAAAAGATTACCCCTGTCAAAAGCAAAAAAAGATTTGCTTGCTTCGCTTTGTGAGCAAATTATTCCTACTACCTACAAAAGCTATTTCAAAGCTACCAAGTTAAAAAAAAGCAAATTATCTTGTTTCATACACTCCACTTGTCGACAATGAAGAAAAGGTTGGAAAGAGAGAATATTAATTCCAATCTTGTTATCTTTATTCAAATATTAGCTTTCTTTTATTGTTTTATCACGAATTTATGCACATTTGAAGAAAAAATTGTATATTATATTCGGAGAGTGAGATACTTATTGTGCTTCGTTTGGATTGTCTGACATACGCATAAGTATCACTAGTTGTCATGACATACTATTTGTTGTTCATTTCATTTATTATAGGTGAACGCATGACTGAAAGTTGTACATTATTTCATTTACAAAGTTGATGATAAAATTCCCAACATAACTCTGAATATTGCAGGTCCATACAATTATATTATGAGGCAACGAAAAACCATTTGAACTTTTTTTGAGTAGCTTTTCCTTGTAAAGAAGCCTTGATGAAGTTTTAAATCACATACGCAAACTCTACTGAAATACTTAATAAGAAAACCCTAATACTTAATGTTCGGTGTTAGGAGTTCACAATTAGTTTAGATTCGACTCGAGAAACTTCGGTCTCTGATATCTGTCTTCGAGGAAATGAGATCACCTTTTAGAACGGATATACCCGTTTCTGCGTAATGGGCTGCGTAATTGGTTTGTTTGGAGATAATTTCATGCTTCGAGAAATGAAATACTGTAAAATTGATAACTTGTCTGTTTCCATACAGTTATTTTCAACTTCACTGAAATTTGAATTCGAAATACTCCTTTGGGAAATTTGAGTGATGAAGAAGTTTCCCAAAAACCATTCAGCGAATATAAATACTATTAGACAAGAAGACCCAGAGTGGTATAAAAACCCAAGGCTGAATTTATGGCAATAAGCATCAATGTCTAGCTATGTGGACATATAACTTACGGAAAGATCAAAGGAAGAACTTCTTAGCGTATTCAACTACTGGAAGAGAAGGCGAGAGAACATGGTCCAGTGATCAACTTCATATATCCCACTTCTTCTCTTGTGAGAACTTCTGATTTATTTGTCTGATGACCAGCTTCTTGCCTTCTCAGGAAATCCGTCAGTTCTGCTTATTTTGAAATATCAGCTTCTCATTTCACCATCAGCATAGACTCGAGCATCGAATACTTGATTCATTTTTTTTAAGATATCCAAGAAGTTCGTCTGTTGCAATCCAAGGGTGACATTCAAAGTCGACACTTGAGTGTCATTCATACTTCACTTATCCTTATTGTATGCAGAGACACTTAACAGGCGAAAGGTGCGGTTGAGTTTGAGTATGTAACGAGTGAAATATAAGTACAGATTCCAGCTCCCTTGAGTGAAGATTTTTAACCTATAAACCACGTTTATACCTTACACTGTCATTTTTCGATATCAAAATTTTGTTTGGTTGTTATTTGTCAGTTATAGTTTCAAATTCTCCAACGAAATTAGTATGGATGATTTTATCGATTTTGTAAACAATATAGATGATGATAATGCTCACATTTATTGTTTACCTAGATCAGTAATCACAATGGTGTAGTGAAAAGAAAAATTATTGGATTGATTCATTTTTAGACGAAACAATGCCCTCTACTTGAATTAAACTCGTGTGCCAGTGACACCCATGTATTTTTCTTTCCAGCTAAGCTAGCACAATCAGTTTTTTTTATTTTCTATAAAAGAATATTTACGAACCAGCTCACTCAAGGCTAGTTCTTCGCTAGAAAAGAGTTTTTTTTGTTTTCTATTTTCCTTAGAAATAATAAACTCAAATGAAATAATATTTACTATGAAAATTGGGAATAAGAATTTAAAATTATCTATCAAATAGCTAGCTTGAAAAATAAACGGACGCAGCAAATGAGAAATATACATGAAGAAATAAACTAGGTATAAAATACTTGCAGAGGGCTAATACACGAACTGAATACAAATTCGAATATAATGCAATGCAACAGATGTCAGATGAACGTTAAAGGACATTCATAAATCACAATTGTTAACCAAACGCAACCAAAAGTTCCTAATAATAACATTGATGCCGAACGTTCTTCACTCAAATTGAAGTATCACCACAGATTATAAAGAGAACAGATACGAAAGCTTGACAGAGAACAGTAAAAAGAGAGAGAGATGGGAGGACATACCCATTTAAATGCCTATCGTCTTATGTCGACTCCGTTCGGGCTGATTCGCGAAATTTGTCCACAGGGTTGTCAATTTGCATAATATTTACTTCAATTTACGATCATAGGTCAAATATTCCATAAGCATTTTTTTCAAGTGTGATAGTGTGATAGTGATATTCGATAATTACTGGCTTTAAATCAATTTTATTGACATTAAAAGAATAATACAATTGAAAAGATTATTATGTATAAAAATCATACCATGAATATATACTTTTTCCACAAACCACATCCTTGGCAACCATGCACAATAACGGTGACGGCTAACCTAACTTAACATAATCAAAACGTCAAAACATGCTCAAAATCACTAGTAATTTGTGCTCAAAATTCATAACGCTATTTTTGTTTGCTTCATTGTTTGAAGGTGTTCAATGGGCGATAATTGTGTTATTTGAATAATTGATTGTGAGTTGTGGTAATATTAACTTTAAAAATATAGTGGTATTGATTATTATTCTTAAAAAATGGATGAACATCACGGCGAAGTGTATTGTTCATACAAAGACTGTCCAAATAAGTTTTATTCGGAAAGAAAAATAAAGTTCATTCGATTTCCAAGGGATGAGAGTATATAATTTAATATCCCGGCCTATGATAAAAGAGATTTTAAAGTTTTTGATATTATTAACTTTGGTGCTACGAATTATTATCAAAATGCATAGGTGCATAGGTGTATATTGTATTCCTTTCGATAATAAATAAATTAAGAATTATTTGTACTTAAAAATTTGATTGATTTTTGTAATTATCTGTGTTATCCAAGAATGTATTTATCAATTAATTCTCCCAAGAGTAATGACTATTTATAACAAATCATGGGAATGTACATATAGGTATTTAATAAATACATGAATATATATTTGATTATGCTTATTGTTTAAATTCATGGCGAAGTATCAAAGATTTAGTGAAAACTTCCAAGAAAACAAGATCAGGCACTAGAAATTGTTATAGTCCCTGAGTAAACAGTGTAATTTGGTAAGAAATTCAGAAAATATTTTGAACTGGCAACATTGCGGCCATACCGAGTTAAAGGTCCAGGGTCATTGACGACGGAGCTGAAAATCGTTTGATGTTTTACCGGGATTCGTATCCTGTTCTCTTTATAATCTGTGGTATTACTTGAGTAATGACTGTGGATATGAGAAGTCGCCTCGAGCTAAACTCAAACAAATATTGAGTTTGAGTATGAGTGACCCTCAAGTGTCAACTATGAATTTCACCCTAAATTATGCTCTTTCTCTTGTTCCTACGCTTCGCCGCTGGTTTGAATTTTTCTTGGCCTTTACCACAGAGAGCTTGATAATACACAACCCGTGAACGTAAGAGATTCATGGCAGAAAAGCACGCCCTATGGTAGATATAGATATATGGGTTGAGAGTTTGATGTTTAGAACATTCCAGAACATGTGACAACAATTATTGTCTATATTTTTTATAATTAATTTCATGTCACTGTCGGAGTTTTGTTGTAATAAATACTTTCGATAAGTGTTCACATCATTTAAAAAAAAACAGTACACATTCTTAAATGTGAATAAAATGGAACCACTGACAAAATTCTCCAACATATTACAACGTCAAAAGGATATTCTCACTCATTCCTTTCTCCACCTCATAGGGCTGGCATTCCTTCTTATATCGAGCAGCACATTTTAGCTCGAGTTCTTCAATTTTTTTGTCATGAAATTTCTTACAAAATAAGCACGGGATGACAAACTGTCAAATTTGTTATTTTTGTTTTCAACATCACCTTTTCACATCACTAAGCAACTGAATCAAAATATATGCGATAAAACACGAATCGAAACCATCGAAACCACGCTATGGTTCAGATAATACCCTTCCTGGTGTGCGTCATAGATTGTTAATGTTCTTTTAACATATAACGTAGGAAGAAATGTAAAAATAGGTAGGTCTGTGATTGATCCCAATCAAGATATCACAATAATGGACAGTTTCAATTTATTACAAACAATAACCCTAATCTTTGACGTTATATTATATTATGCAACGGTCATGTAATGGTTATTAATACACAAGCATTAACCGGGATACGAAACAAGCCAAAGGCGAGTTTCGTATGGTAAACAATCATTACCGTTTTTAATACTTAATATACTATTGTAGTTCTTCAATAATACTTATCAACCCTCCGTGTTTTGTCCATTGAGGTACATTTTGTCGAACCAATAAAATACACCATTCCTACTCCCTGTACATAATAAACTACTTTCCATTTTGTTAGTCAGTATCTAAATATCGCTCCATAGAAAATAGGATTCGTCCAAATAAATTTTCGCATGATACGTTTTCAGAAAGTTTCCTCCAATTGCTTGATGTATAAAAAAGCATATTCTTATAAACGGGTCTAAAGTCGACGTTGTTCCCTACTAAAACGCTGTCAGCCTTGATGGTTTTCTATTCATGAAGGTTGAATATTTTGTTTTAATATTCGCCTGTTCGAGCTTAGCACGCAAATTTTCTGCTATTCTGCTTATGAAAGCATTTTGACTAAAGAGAACAACTCGTTCAGATCACCCAGTTTTGCTTGCGAAGGAAGTAATTGGACTGATCTGAGCATAGCCAATTAAAATGTGCATTGAATGATTAATTTTCATTTAAATCATTCGAAGTGATAATTATAATGGTGACTTATAATTGGTATTAATAATCATTAATATGTTTGGGGATGATTATTTGTAGGTGGGTGAGTTTTGTTAGGATTAATTCTGCTCAATCCCTACTAGAGAAGGGCATAAAACAATTGATAACGCATATTTTCAAGGTTACCAACACACCTTTCAAAAAACACTTCCAATAATAGTTGAGGTACCGGGTGGCCAACGTCGGCCATATCTCCGGAGTGGATTATAGCACAGGTTCAGGAAAAAAAATTATAACAAAAGTGGCCTCGAGAAACACCTTGATATGATTTTCAAAATTGTAAGTCCACCGCTATAGGGCGTATTTGACAGTTGAAATTTTAAAATGTAATTTTTTCCAACATTCACTTCATTAACGAGAATATTAAATATTGAAATCAGATTCCTCGACAAATTCTTCGACACGTTTAAGTCTATCTCTTCAAATAAGGGGTAGGAGAGAGTGGAAACCTTGTTACGAAAAAACGCCTGTAATTCCAGTTCTGCTCGACCGATTTCAATGAACCTGATGTTGTTTGGAAGAGCTTTTCTTGAACAATCGAAAATTTGTGAATATGAAGCAATCTGATCAATAATATAAATGCTAGAGGACGCAATTTCATTTTTCTACAATTGTGTTTTCTCGTAACAATTTCAAATGGAAGCATATGAATTAAAGTTGGTCTTCAAAAAGTGGACTAAATTGGTAATAAGACACTGCAAACCGAAAGGCGATATCTCTGTCCTATCCTGAGGAATCGTAAGAAATGGGTAAATGGCGAGAATTGATCTTCTAACGTCCATAAGACTAGTGAAGTAAGTTGTGCTACATTTTCTCAATTATATAAGAATGCTATATTTGTTTTCAAGTGATGTGCTAGTGAATCAAAAGCATAAAATATTAATGAGAACCGATATTTGCCCAGCAACAACAAATACAGTTTAAAATATAAATAACGACTTAGGTCGCGTTGTATCAAACACCTAAGCTCGGTTCAATGATAACTGATGTTTTTCGTTTGTCCAGTAGATATCTACTTATATGTTTCTCATTCTTATCATACCGAAAATATCATGAAAATCAAAGTTAACTTGTGAAAACATAACTAATGTATTTGCCGCCATTTTATGTCCAGTTTCAATGGAACAGAAATTATTCAATGAAATTATCTTATGCTGTGTTAATATATTTTCAACCAACAGCATGATGATTACCCAAGTGAGGCAAAGTAAAATGAAAATGTACCAACAATGAAAATAATGAAAGGCCTGGCGAAAATAATTCGTAATAACCTCACGAGAGTTAATGCATTTAAAGTCAAAGAAGGCCAATGTGTCTTATTGATATGAGTATACTATTTTAGATTGTACCCATATCACATGGTCCTTGAATGCCCAAGATTCCGGTACCAGGTTGGATTTTCGCAACTGGCTCTCACATATGAATCATATGATACACGACATTGAAGCTGCTGTTTTCTACACCCGTCAGCGATCGATTTCATGCAATGGAAACGATGAACGACATTTCAAACATCTAGGCGGCACTAATTACGTTATTTATTGGAGGTTTCAAATGTTCGATTTATCACATTTAAAACTCGTTCTCATTGTTAGTAGCGACAGCAATACATTTGGGGGCAACCATTATGATAAAAAATTTTTGACAGTTCCAAGAACCAATCAAATTTCCTCATTCTTCATCAAATGAACAATTTCACCCAATCTTGTCAAAATAACACTGATAACAGATCATGGACTATTTTCATGTTGCTATGGAAACTTATTGATTTATTTCGATTTTGGAGTTTCGAATACTCAATATTTGGAAATGTCACGATTTGGTTGTGAAACTATAATTGGTAAAAAATTTTCTATCCGAATAACCCTCGGACATTGATGAATACTCAAAAATTTCATGACAACTTTCTCAAGCTTGTTGCTTGTAGGCAACAGAACTCCGCCTACGGCGTCGGTCTTTTTCCCAGCAACAAGCTTTCGAAATCTGTCATAACATTTTTTCGAACAATTATCATTGTTTTTGGGTTATCACTACGAATAACAGTTTGAATTACTGCAGACCAATCTAAGATCTTTTCATTCAGGCTAAATTCAATAATTTCTGTTATCGCGAACCAGCCTTCTAGACGTTGGGAGGGTAAAACCCGCCATTTAAATGTTTTTCACGATATCTTATTATAGAAACAAAAATCGCATTGCGCTTTGCGGTGTTTTATTACTTATTTAGTCCACTTTTCAAAGACCTACCCCAAGTTGTATGCTTCCATTCAAAATTGTTACGAGGGAACACAATATTTGAACAAAATAGAACAGGACCCTCTAGCATTCATGTTATTGATCAGATTAATTCATATTCATCCGATTGTTCAACAAAAGCTCTTACAAACAACCTCAAGTTCATTAAAATCGGTCAAGCAGAACCGAAATTACAGGCGTTTTTTCGCAACAAGGTTCCCACTCTCCCCTACCCCCCATTTGAAGAGATAGACTTGAGCTTGTCATGATAAAAATATGCAGAATTTGTCGAGGAATCTGATTATAATATTTAATATGCTCCAGTAACTTCCGGGCGTTTCTCGAGACCACTTTTGTCATAATTTTTTTTTTCCTGAACCTGTGCTATGATCCACTCCTAAGATATGGCCGACGGCCGTTGTTAGTTGGCAACCCGGTACATGACTATCAAATTCATTTTCATACGCCCCATCTATAAAGAACCTTGTATTTTACCAATTTGCAGCGCTTAAAACGGCTGTTTTTATTGAAAGCGAAAAAAAGTGAGAAAGCGTTAAGTGCTTTAACGTTAACTTGATTACAGGATTTCCTTAAGCCATTACATTCCGGCACACACCTTTACGAAAGAAGCGAAAAAAGGATTTGCTACCTTTGCTCTGTTAGCAAATTTTACTTACTACCTACAAAAGCAATTTCGAAACTATACCAAGTTAAAAAAATGATCCTGTTCCATAGACTCCGCTTGACGAAACGAAGAGAATAATAAATTTAGATCCCGCTTTTCACATAATTTTTAATTATCATGTTTAATGAAAACTCGGAAAGTTTATCACTTTTTCGAATAATTCCTTATGTAGTATGTCCTTTGCAAAAAATTCATAATATTGCATGCCCCACAACGTAACGACTCATAAACGATTTTGATGAAGGATTAAAATGGTGATCGATGGACTGCATTATATTTGGATTACTAACATATTAAAAAATTGACGATTATTTGGTGAAAGCATGTAGAAGTTCACCTGATTGCAAAGGAGAATCTATTTTTCTACTCTAGGTAAACTACTATTTCAGCATTTCCTGTGCTTCAAACCATCGATATGAAAAATTTGGCGAGCGAAACATCGCCTGAATATTTAAATTATCAAATTTGGACCGGGTCCACATCAGTAGACATACACGATGTTTGTCACTGTTCTCGGAATGTTTATTGGTGTGGAAGGGACGGAGAACCCACCCGGCGCGACTCCTGGTGGCGGAGAGGAGGACCTCCGACAATGATTCATATGGAGAAGGGGTTGCGGGGGAATATGGGGGCTCGTTGAGAGTAAAACCCCAACTTGCAGCCCTCAACCCTGCCGCGGACCAACTTAACCTGTCCCAGCTGTAGTATCGTGGCTAAGGGACTGCACACAGGGCTTACGAGGCCAGGTGAGTTCTCGTGGTTACCTCACGGAATCACCTGTTATACCAACGTTCTCTGGTCGTCTGAGGTCATGTCTCGCGGGCCAGAGGGATGGAGTGGTCTTGGCTTGACTGTCCGAACCAAGAGGAGACAACCTCATCAAATACCTGAATCCTTCGGGGGGATGACTGGGCCTACAGGATGCGGGGCCGAACAGAATATCGGTACCTACTGGTCATCACCTTGGGGTACTGGGCGAAACCACATTGTAGGTAGCATTAACTCCGCATGCGGGGCTCTGCGGAGGTGGACCAGGATTTCTCTAGCTACTCGTGGGATCTATTATGGATCTTGTTAGTGATAGAGAAGAGGGGAGGGGTCGGGAGAGGGGACCTCTGGGGAGACTCTGGAGATAGGCGACCCATATAGGGCCCTTACGAAAGAGGCTTCTGAAAGATGCCCTGAAATCGAGCTCTCTGAGCAAGATGTTCAGATGATGTGAGCGGTGAGGGCCTAGGCGATGCTGGGATCAACTGCCTCATCACCTGAGAGACCAAAAAGGCACCAAAAGGTGACTCAACTGGCACTTGCGAAGAGGTGACATCAGCACCGCCAAGCCGGGACACGCAAGATAGCGCTGGTCCTATCAGGGTCAAACTCGATGCCACCAAAAGGTGGGGGGCAAGAGGCCTCGGGTGCATAACACGCCACTGGAGGCCAGAAGGGCTACAGGGGCGTGCACGGTGCCTGGTGGGTACAAGTCATACGGGAAAGCTGCAAGCAGCGACCTCAAGGTGGCCATCATCCGCGATGGCTACCCATACAATCTGCTCACCAGGGAGCAGTACGCGCATATCCTTGCGCAATTGCATGGGGATATGTACAGGACTTGCGCCTCATTTGTGCCAATCTTTGAGGGACACTTGTTTGCTCGGGGAGCCGTTATGATGACCTGTGTGGATGAGGGCTCTCTAGCTTGGATCAGAAAGGCTGCTGATAGGACTAGGAAGGAGGGTCTGACGCTCAAAATCATTGGGCAGTCGGCCCTAGAAAACCTTCAAAAGGCGACGGTTTGGGTGCCAGCGCTGATTGAGTCGTCTCCCCAAGAGGTCCTCGGAAGGATCTGGATTGGTAGTCCGACCCTAAGGACTGAAAGGTGGGTGATTCGGGCCTCCCGATGGGATGCTGCCTCTTTGAGGCAGAACATCGTATTGGGACTCGATCTTCGATCGGTAGGGGCACTCAATGATTCGAAGGGGGAAATCCGGTATGGACTCGAGAAGGTGAGATAATCTTCCCGGGAACTACGGAGTAAATTATGGAATGGGTAAGGAGGTACCTCTATAGATATCTGATGTCTATTGTAGGGCCCTAAAATTTACCAAGAATAACTTGCAGCATGGAAAGACCATGTGGCGGAAGTGATCGTTGCTAGAGGATGTCGCCCACATTGTGGAACCTAGCAATTGACGAACTAATAACCCTTTCAAATGGTGAGTGCCTTATAACGATTGGATATGCCGATGATATCGTTGTCCTTGTTGTTGGAAGGCACATTACCGTTCTCAGGGACCTCATGCGAAGGGCTCTGAATAGGGTGTATGGATGGTGTAACGAACACGAACTTGCGGTAAATCCTGTCAAGGCTGAGATAGTTCCTTTCACCAAGAAGAGAGGTATGAGACGTGAGGGTCTACATCTTGATGGAGTACCACTGCCAGTGGTTGAACAGGTGAAGTATCTAGGAGTGGTCCTTGATAAATCACTGACATGGAAGGCTCATCTTAATAGTCGCCTAAGCAAGGTGACAAACACGTATTGGGCCTGTAGGAGAGCCATTGGTCCGAGGTGGGGACTGACCCTCAAAACGATCATATGGTTCTATAGAGTGATCATGCTCACGTATGCGACTCTGGTCTGGTGGCCAAGGGTAACCTTGGGGTCAACTGGCTGCATGAGGACTACACCAACTGTTGCGATGAAAGTGATCCTTGGTCTTCGGCCTCTTCACCATGTGATCGAGGGGAGGGCTTTCCTGCGCTTGAAACGTCTGGGATACGTGCGAAGAGGGGAAGAGTGCAGACCCGTCAAGAAGCTCCGGCTCTTGAAAGATGTTCCAGTTCTGGCTCAAGCGGCTGATGAATGACTGCGCAAGTATTACTTCGCAACCCCATACAGGGCTATGATCCAGGATAGAGAATCCTGAGGAAAAGAGACGAATACACAGCCTCATGGTGGACCGTCTGGTTCACAGGTAGCTTATGCTCCGGTGATGAAGCAGGGGCTGAAGTTAACTCTAGGAGCCCAAGGACACAAATCGGTGTACCATTGGGTGATGGTGTATCTTCATATCAGGCCGAGATATACGTTATATTGGAATGTGCGCAGATAAACCTAGACAGACCTAGATAAACACCGACAGTCAGGCAGCAATTGAAGCCCTGAGTGGATATACCATCAACTCAGGGCTCGCTGACGAACGTCGAGAACGACTGGCTGATCTTGCAAGTCGGAACGCAGTGCGGCTAGAATGGATTACGGCCCACTCTGGTTTCGAAGGCAACGAAATGGCGGATGCACTGGCTGCAGAAGGGGTGGCAGCTCCTTTCTGCGGCCCGGGCCTGACCCTGTGCCCAACAAAGCAAACAATACGCAAGGAGAAGAGGAAGTGGCTGAGGAACCTCGCTCATTGGAATGCTTTGCAGGGTCCTGGACAATCCAAACTTCTACTGAAGGGATGGACTGATGGACACGCTAGGACAGCTATTGAACTACCAAGGAGTAGGTTGAGAAAGATAGCAGGACTCCTAACAGGGCACTGCTGTGTGGTGAGAAAGCACCTGTACAACCTAGGAGTAGAGGAGAGTTCCCTATGTAGGGGTTGCGGCATGACTGAAGAAACGTTAGTCCATGGATCTCTAGGTAGCTGGAATGGCACAATGGGCCTGCCAGTGGCCTCAGTGCCGGAACATTGGCTTGAGTTTGTCTAGGCCAAGGCTCGCCTGCACATTTAGTAGTAGTAGTAGTTCATAGTGGAGGTACGCGGAAGTCTGGGACAGAATTATGCTATAATATAATGAAGCTGCTTGAAGTGTTCTTTCATTATCCATACCTCTATTGTATGTGATATTCTTCGTTTCATTTCATGCCATACATCTATTTTGGGCACGAGTTTTGTGCCCTTTGAATTTTGTTTTTATATAAAGTATTTATTTGGTACCATAATAATATAGGTACTGAGTTAGCTAGCAAAGCAAAGCAAAGTTGGAATGGGATAAAACCACTGTTACACATGGAGTTATTTCATTGTTTGCAGGTAAAAATTGACGGTTGCCATGAATCAGAAAAATATGCCCGCTGAATAAGATAACTGACATGTTTTTCAAATTGTAAATCATCTACAGTAACAACTAAACTTTAACTACTTATTATTAATGATAACTCCAAATTAGCACGATTGTAATTAGAACAGAATAACAATGAATGGGATTTGGAGCAATTTATTCATAAGCAATGTTGAGAAGCCAAATTTACAGATTTATTATTAATTATTATGTTACAAGCATTATTCACATGCTAAGAATGAAAAGTTGTAGTAAATTTGGGTACATAATTCACAAGAAATCATAGAAAATGCATATGGGGCATAGGGTGTGTTATTTTCATACGATGTTTTTTTTTCAAATCTGTTTATAGATGATAAAATGTTATGTCGCTGCTGGGCTGAAGGTTTCATGTCCAATAGCGCCTTATATTTATTTTCAATTGGATTTTATATTCTGAATTTTTTTTTCCAAAACATCGTCTCATGGATTTCGTGGAAAATTGACTCCACTACAAAAATATGTGTTTGGTCGAAGACTGTAGAATCGTTAGATTCGTCAAACAGTAGCATATAAAAAAATACACATCAAATTTCATTTGATTTCCAATTTATTCCTCAAACATGAATAATAATTTCATTAACAATTGAATTATTTCAATCCATCCAATGTGAAACTGCATTTGATTGAGTAAATAGAATGAAATAATAATAATAATAATATTTATTCACATCGGCAAAGTACAAATACAAAGTAAAAAATATAAAGTAAAACATATAAGTTCAGCTGTGAATAAATGAATACTCAATAAGTGTAAAACACTTGTTTCGAGAAGCAATTAAAAAATATAATTGAGTAACGTACCTACAACAAATTAATATTAAAAACTTACATCACTAATCGACCTATCTAAATATAAATTGCACCACACATTCTCATACAAATACACATATACATTCAAAAATATACACTTACATACATAGATTTCGGAATTCGAACTTCGAATACCCGTTTCGATAACAAACAAACAAACATATCAAAAATAAGCACAAGTACAATTCGACATAAGAAATCTCAAGACATCAAGCCAACGATATAGCAAAGGTACGTAATTTTTTTTGTATGATCTAGAGTTCCCATAATATATGTATAATAGAACATTCTCTGAAGTTCACTTCCCTGACTCTGGAGTATGTGCTTTTTCAGTTTTTTTTTAAGTGGTTTATGTTTTCAATTGAATTCAGATCTTTTTGGCGAGTGTTGTATTGATGGAGGGGAAGCAATGCTGTATGCTTGTTTTTTATACTTGTGCATAGAAAATATAACTGTCTTACGTCTAGTATTTGAGTTTCTGTGTACAGAATATCAGAGGAGCATCTGATATTTTTGGAAATTATCAATTTAAGGAAGCGCCTTTGCATAACCTCGATAGAATGTATGTGAGTATCCAGAGTTCCCTCCCACACTGCTATTGAATGAATGAAATGAATGAATGGAATGAATGAATGAATGAAATATAATTACCTTTTTGGTGTGCGTTAGTGTCCTAACATATTACGTTGGAAGAAATGGAAAAATAGGCAGGTCTGTGATCAATCCTAATCAAAATTTTACAATAGTGAGCCGTTTAAATGTATTACAAACGTTAACACTGATCTTTAATTCAAGAAATTTGATTTGTTGATGATTAGATTATGTGCAAGCGCGACATATCAATCGGGAGAAATCACTCCATTTAAAATAGGATGCAGACGATAAATACCTTTTGTAGCAGCAATGTGTCTTACGTCTTTTTTTAATGTCCCACTGACAGTTCTCATCAGGTCTGTACTTTGTTGTTTACGGTCAATTATTATTTTTGAAAAATGAATATTAGGTAATCTTATTATTATCTTTATTTGAATAATACAAAAACATGCATAAATACACGGAAAGAACATCAGTATTTTGAAAGTTTGGAAGTATTTTCAGTTAGAGAAAGAAGCTGGTGATTATTAATTCCAGACCTTTTTCGAATTTGACTGAATACGATCCTGACGACTTTATTTATTAAACTCAAGGTGAGCTATATTATGTCAAAATAGCAAATACGTCACAAACGATGTCGCACACCAAGAAGGGCTATTTAATGAACTATACAGTACATAATATGTTAGAAGGACATTGATAATCGGTGACGCACACCAAGAATGGTATTATATGAGCTTTAGTTACTGTTGTGTATTTCTCCATCTTTGAATATTGACATTCCATCACTGTCATCCTTCTGATGATGCGAACTTATGTTCGTGGAACCGGTCAAGGACCAAAATAAATATATTATGCCTTTGTGAAATTTTGTATTAGGTTTCATCTACAACTGTCGAATAACGGGTACGATTTAACACTATTTTCAATGTCATAATGACGTATATTACCGCACTAGTGCGATAATAAGATTCAAGAAAAATATTAAAACCAGAAATAAATATTCAAAATAACACTGGAAGCTGCATTTTCAATTTCCGGAAGGAGATTGTCTTCGCTTGAACTCAAATATTATAAGAGATTTTTGTTCATTCAACTTTGACAATTTAATGACATAACTAATTTATTTTATTTCCACAGCTTTGTTTGTCTTTGCTGCTATGGTCACAGAATATGGTACACGATACTTTATGTTTGCAGTTGATATTATTAAAAATACGTTGGATTCATTTTTTTAGTTCTATGATATAGGTACTGTTAATAATACTCATAAACAGTTGTAGATAAAATTTTGTACGTAATACGTGTGATAGGAATTATCAATAAAATAACTTTTATTTAATCAACTCAATTGAATAATTTCATTGTTTCAGGAACAAATTTCACTCAGCCGGACTGAAGCTTCGGGACTCGGCCATATTTGTACCTATTTTCAGCATTTTAGTGTACAAGTACATAAAAGCATGGTAGCGAAGCAAACTCCTCCACAGAATTGGAATTTATGAAAGGTCCACTGAATTATAAGAAAATAAATGAAAATATTTCAGAGGTGGTATCAAAAAAGATTAGCAATCATTTGTGATAGGTATCCTCGTAGGTATCTATCTGAACAACTTATTTGTTAATCATCATTTGCTGACAATGTTAGCGTAAAAATCAAATTAGAGATATTTGAATCGATTGAAAAAAAAGTCAAACTAAAAAGGAATTAATGTCAAAAATGTGAATATCAATTCATTCTCAAATATCAATTGTATGAATACATTTGACGTTATAGATAAACGATTTTCATATTCTTTGGTGGATGAGTAGTAAGCATACCAGACTCTCACGCGGTAGACCCGGGTTCGATTCCCCGTGAGGAAATTTTTTTTACTGTTAATTTTATTTTTAAATAATTATTCTGCTTGATATTAATAACGACAACAGGTAGACGTTTGAAATATTTAGCAGAATATTCATTATTATAGATAATGGTACGGTACCCTTCATGAGGGAGTCCGACTGGCAACATCTACTTATAACAGCATCGTATATTTAAAAAGGGAAACCGTAGCATTGTACAAATTGTACATTTAAGAACTGTACGTTTATCACAAAAAATTAGTGAAGACATAAAATTGAATTGGTACGATTATGAATAAAATTGTTGAACATTTTTCATTTCAAGTTATATTTATTTTACAGTTAATTCAAATGTTTATTTTCTAGATTTTTTCTTGAATGGATCGTAGAAAAAATATAATGTTCGACTCGTGTGGATTGTCCATATTCACACTAGTTGCACAAACTACTACTCTGCACAGTTTACAAAATGGAAATGTAGGCCATCAGTTAAATAAACGGATATGATTTCATATACATCCTAGAACGTATATGAAATCCACCAACCAATCAGCATTCGAGTTTAGTATCCGTCATTCATCTTTTTTCAATTTAAAAGAAACGTCAAAATAACTTGTCAAAAAAAGTTTCTCATAGAAGCGCACTGGATCAAAAATATTCATTCACAAAGATAAACTTGAAAGAAATAATCCGTACAAATTACCAACAAATACTGAAAACAGAATAAAATGGGTATTTAAGGGGACCTCAGATTTTATAAAATTATGTAATAGGTACATCTGACGTTATAGATAAACAATTTTTATATTTCTCAGTGGTCGAGTAGTAAGCAATCCAGAATCTCACGCCGTAGACCCGGGTTCGATTCCCGTGAAAAAGTTTTTTTTTTTAATTGTTACTTTTATTTAAAAAAATAATTATTCTGCTTGATAATAATAACAACAACAAGTAGACGTTTGAAATATTTAGCAAAATATTCATTATTATAGATAATGGTACGGTAATTTGTACACCATTTTTTGTTTATAGAGGTTACGGCACCGGTAATTGATATCATGTGGTTTGAGACTACCAGTTTCCATCAACAGAACACTTTGAAATTCCACTGGTAATAATGTTGAAGGTAAAAGCATTCCTCGATCCATGTTTTTGTGCAATCAACGTGAAATGAACAACACATTCCAATGTCGAACTCAAATTTTGACAGTGTCGATCTCTTAACCGCTAGGGAGCGCCGTAATCGTTCTAGCTGATTTCTTACCCCGTCGTCTGACTGACCAAACCCATAGATTATGGACGCCTTTCCCCACCAGTAATTTTTGGTTGAGTGCGAATTCAAAACTAATGGTAACAAAATTAAATTCAATCAGCTAAATGAATGATATTAGCTCCACTTGTGTGTATGTACGTTTTCATAGATAATGGTTGGAACCCTCCGTAGCGAGTCCGATTTCCACAGTGGTCGGTTGTTTTTAATTTCAGGAGGTGTATTAGTATTAGCAGCTCCATCTTATCACTACTATCACCCCCATTTGGAACTTGTGGTGAGTGTCAAATAACACAAAACAGTCCAACCTATAGAAATGAAAGTCCAATTGGATAACCTAGAATGAAAAAATGGGGTGTCAAACCCATCCACCTGAAGCGCAAGTTGCAATTGAGTTGTCGAAATAGGCAAGGCAGCTGAGGCCAAAAAACAGACTAAGGGAAGAAGAATTTCAGAGATCGCAGTAGATGGGTTCAGACTATTTCATAGTGCTTTTTTCAATGGACGTTTGTTTTTTGAATGACGAATGCCCGATTTCACTAACCATTTCCTAGTCAGGATAGTCAGGATATCCTAAATGCAATTTACATTCCACCACGCGCTAAGTAATGCCTAAGAATGATAATGTTACGTATTTCCCATTACTTTTTGATCAATCCTGAAAGGATTGTAGGAACAGCTTCGCGATATCTTCAAAATATCTGTTGCAAACTTTGTAGGATTTATAAATCTGTTCAGCGATTAATTCCTTGAGTTTTTGATTGCGAATGAAAGCAACCCATTCTTTCAACAACAAATGGTCATGTTTGGGAAACCTATGTCGTTTTGATGTAATGTCACAACACCAACCATTATAAATATTATGAATTATCACACTTGATAAGACTTACAGTACCTAATTAAAACACAAATAACAGCAGCAAATGGCAAAAGGGAACAATCTATAAAAGACAATGGTGACAACAACTATATGACAGCTGCGATAGATTTCAAAATATTTTCTCATTTCCGTGATAAAGGCCTTAGCTGCCAGGCCTGTCTCGACAACTCAATTGCAACTAGTACTTCAGGTGGATGGGTTTGAAACCTCATTTTTGTATTCAAGGTCATCCTATAAACTTTCACTTCTATGGGTTAGACTGTTTTGTGGTCAAATAATGTGAATTTGACTTTTGTAATATATCATATATCATGTTACCAACTGTCAATAAGAGAATGGAATAAATCAAATTTATATAAGAATTTTATTTCCATATCAAATTATTCGTTACAAAAAACATTGTAGAGTTTGTTCTACCATCCTTTGCCGTTACGTCATATTCGGTTCGGTGACGTATTATGCTGTTTCACGTTTGTCCCATATTAGTTGAATGTTATTTTACACTTAATCTTGAAATTATAATTAATGAAATGTTAAGAATTGTTTTCAGCTGAACTGTCAACAGTAACAAATGGAATTCACGTCGACATTAGTTGAGAAATACGTTAATGACGCCATAATTCCGTCCCATCCATTTCATGAATGTGAGATCAAGATGGACAATATACCTATGACGTGACGGCAGAGGATTGTTGAACAGACTCTACCTAACCTAATTTTTCGCATGAGTGCTTTGTCTGTATCATAGATAGTCTGTATCATTCCATTTCCGTTGTTTTT
>CAJUYG010003993.1:0-18382 GCA_910591675.1 Galerucella calmariensis | reverse complement strand
CTCTCAGCGCCACCAAGCGGAGATTTTTGAAGTAGTGAAGTAGAAACTGTATAGCTATATCTACTTGCCATGTCATGTGGTTCTCCAAAAGATAATTTTGAAAGCCTTTACTTTCATATAAATTTTTCATAACTTTGTGAGCCTCTTTTATTTTATTGGCTGCTCCAATAAAATTGAAATTTTTTAAATTTTTTAAAATTATTCTTAGAAAACCCGCGGCGAGCAGAATACCGCTTTAATACATTCAGAAAAGCATCAGTGGACATGTCTCCCACCAATTCTAAATGAATAGCTTTGGTTGAAAAGCAGATAAAAAGACACACGTACTCCTTTACCAATTTCCTATTTCTTAAGGTGCTGTCTTTTACAAGGAAAGGACCAGCATAGTCAATGCCACATGACTGAAAAGGTCGAAAAGGGCTTACACGTAAAGTTGGTAGTTGCCCCATTATAGGATTAAAACTAGTAGGCTTACTCCCGAAGCACAGAACACACTTCCTAACAATCTGTTCAATCGAATTTTTTTTTGCGTTTATTGGACAAAATATTGTTCTTATAGACGATAAAATTGTTGAACCCCACCCTGAAAGGTTCTCCTATGTTCATGAGCAATTACTAGATCAGTAAAATGATGCTTATTAGGCAATAACATGGGAAATTTCTGATCCCTTCTACACGTAAAACTTCATTTTTGCTATCCCTTTTGAGTTTCTCAGATCAGAGATTTCCTTATGTAATTCGACATTTTGAATTAATTTAACTATAAAGCATTTTGCATTTCTCCTACACTCAGATTAGTCGTTATAATATTTTTATTTTGTTTTCTAAACATTAAATTGGTAAGGAATCTCGAGCAAAGAGCTGTCACCCGTTGCAGTTTGTTCAAATATGAATAATTTTGGAAAAAATTGAAATTATTTGTAGAAACCAAGCACGATACCTTTTTAGTATTTCTTTGTTCAGCAATGTTTTCTGAATCAAAATTGTATTTTGCAGATGCACTTGGCCAAAATCTGCAATCATCACTTAGCCATTTCGGTTCTGACCACCATAAACTAGAGTTTATTAATGTAAGCGGATCGCATCCCCTTGAAATTATGTCAGCAGGATTATCTGCAGAACATACGTGATGCCAATCCTTTATTGCTGAAAGGCCCTGTATCTCTGATACTCTGTTCAAAATAAATGTTTTCCATCGTGTAGGCTCTTGTGATAACCAAGCTAAGAATATTTTTGAATCGGTCCAAAGGAAACTCAAAGTAATTTGTATATGTAGTGATTGTAAACAACTGTTAAGTATTCGCGCCAGTAATAAAGCCCCACATAATTCTAACTTTGGTAGTGAGATAACCTTTAAGGGTGTTACCCGTGACTTAGAGCATAATAGCTGTGTATACACCTTACCATAAGAATCACTACTTCTTAAATAGATGCTAACTCCATATGCAGATTCGGATGCATCCGTGAACCCGTGGATGTGTATTTCCACGTAAGTGGATAAGAGTACATGTCTAGGTGTAGATATTTTGCTAAGATTGGCTAAACTATGAAAAAATTCTAGAAAGTGTAAGCTGAAACCATCTGGAATAACGTCGTCCCACCCTATTTTCAGTTTCCAAAGCTGCTGTAAAATGCATTTAGCCTTGATGATGACCGGCCCCAAGATACCAATTGGGTCAAACACTCGACTTATGATTGACAAAACTGTTCTCTTAGTTAACTTGTTTGTGGGAATTTTAATATCGACTGAAAACTGAAATTCATCTTTATTGGGATTCCATAATACCTTCAGTGTTTTGACAGCTTTGTCAGTATCATAAATGTGAAAGCTCTCTTGAGATTTGTCTAATCCCAAAATATCCGTTGAGTTTGACATAAATTCTGTTAAAACAAAACCGCCAGATTTTAAAATGTTATAAATTTCGGTTTTCAATTTTAATGAATTATCAATTGAATCATCTCCCGTTATCAAGTCGTCTACATAAAAATCGTTCAAAATTTTATCACATGCCTGTGGAAACTTCCTTTGATTAAGAATTGCAACTTTATTCATTGATCTTATAGCCAAAAATGCAGCAGAAGCCACACTGTAGGTTACAGTATTAAGCACATAATGAGCCAACTCCTGATCTGGACTATCACGCCACAATATCCTCTGAAAGTTACGTTGGTCATCTTTAACAAGAACTTGGCGATACATCTTACATATATCCCCTTCAAGTACATAGTTGTACGTTCTGAACCTTAACAAAATGGAAAATAGGCTGCACTGTACAGTTGGACCTACATGTGAGACATCGTTAAGAGAAACACCCGAAGAACTTTTAGCACTGGCATTAAAAACCACACGCAGCTTAGTAGTGGCGCTATTTTCCTTTAATACTCCATGATGGGGTAGGTAGAAAACTACATCATTAACCTTGATCTGAGAATCTTTCAATTTTCAATCTTTCAATAACTCATATTCGTGAATAAAATTTGAATACAATTTCGAAAATTTCGAATTTTTTGCCAATTTGTTTTCTAAACTTAAGAAACGGCGCCTTGCTATTTCAAAAGTTTCCCCAATGTCTTTGTAGTTTTCCTTTAATGGTAAAGCGACTGTGAAGCGCCCCGATCTGTCCTTGAAGTCATTTTGTAAAAAGTGATCCTCACAATATTGTTCTCCTTTTGTAAATTTAGTTGTTTTTTGCGCATTAGGCAAGTCTTCTAAAACCCAAATTTTTCAAGCTGATCTTGAACATTTAAATTGCCTATGGAAAGCAAACAAATTTCGAAATTAGGATTATTTTTAAACTGCAATGGACCTGTAACTAGCCAACCTAATTTTGAACTTTGTAATATTGGTTGATTTTTTCCTAATGTAATTTTTCCTGATGATAGAAGCTCATAAAAAATAAATGCACCTAGTAAGACGTCCACAGTGTGCGACTCATTAAATTCAGGATCAGCAAGCACAATACTGTCTGGTATATTTAATTCTGGAAGATCAAATGATTCACTTGGTATTTGTCCGGTAATGTTGTTAAGTACAAGAAATGATAGATTTTTGCTAAAA
This sequence comes from Galerucella calmariensis, assembly GCA_910591675.1. Classification (NCBI taxonomy): domain Eukaryota; kingdom Metazoa; phylum Arthropoda; class Insecta; order Coleoptera; family Chrysomelidae; genus Galerucella; species Galerucella calmariensis. Next base: position 15,324 of record CAJUYG010003993.1, on the reverse strand, counting down.
CTCCCATGTAAAGATTTTATTGATGTATGAACCTTCTGTGATATATTAGAAAAAATTTGATTAATTACAGTAATTGGAAAATGTATTTTCTCAGGTTGGAGTTTTAATCGTTTAACTAAATCTGAAGTTATAGAATTGCTTTGAGAACCTCCATCAAGCAAACATCTGCAAGGAACATATTTGTTATTCTTGTCCAAAATACCAATTGTAGCTGTAGCCAAAAGAATCAATGAGTTATTCATTTGACTGCAATGTGCATTAACATTGACATGATTTCCAGATTTATTTTTAAAATTAATCTTTGATTTTTGTACATTTTCCTGAGACGCAACATTTGTCTGCTTATACGGCGTGTCAGAATCCCTGTCCCTATGCAATAAAGTATTGTGCCTCTTACTTTCGCAAATTTTACAAAACCCTGTGCACTCGTGATTCTTTGAATAAGGTCATAGTCAGTTGACACATAAATTAAGGCTTTTGACCTTATCAAAACGCTCTGTAGAAGAAAGTCTTAATAAATCTTTGCAATAAAACAAGCAATGATCTTGTTTGCAGTGAAAACATTTTAATTGTCTATCTAATGAAGTAGCTACATGACTCATTGCTTTATGGTTGTTTGGTTTTCCGTCATAATTAGAAACCGTATTTTGGTCGTTTTTATTCACTGAATCGCTACTGCTGTTACGATTGTTTAAAGCTTCTGGCAACTGGCTTCTGGTATTTGAGAAATTTGAAAAATCTTCGAGTGTCGGCAAAACACCAGAAGGTATCTTACTCTCCCACTCTCTCTTGCTAACAAAATCTAATTCAGAAACAAATAGATATATAAGAATTGTGTCCCATGATTCAACAGGCTGACCTAAACTCTTTAGTGACATAATGTTTTTGTTGAAACAATGTAAAACGTTTCGTAGCCCTGCTGTTGCTTCCTCTATTAAAGACGGAAGGTCAAAAATATTCTTTAAATATGTGTTAATCACGCGCTTGTTTTCGTACCGTTGCTTCAGTAGATCCCAAGGAAGACAATAAATAATGAGATTTCTGTATTTCACTGAGAGACATGTTTTCGTTAATGGGTGAGTTAAAAGTATCATGAAAATGCATGTATTCGTGGTACGACCCATCAAAAGTAGGTAGGTTTATCATAGGTAAGTTTACACGAGAAGCCGTTGGAATATTTGCATTTTCAATCATGCCACTGATTGCTACATTTGAATTTGACTGATCTATAATTGTTTGCCTTTGTAAAATCACCTCATAATAAAATGTTTCAAAATTATCTCTCTGTTGATTTTGCTCTTCGCTGTCAATTCTTTCAATTAGATTTTGCACGGTTTCAAATTCATCTAATAAGGACTCTGCTCTATATAGCCTTTTTGATAACTCAATTATATTTTTTGAGATGGGTAATTTTGAATCTATGAAAGTTTTAAAACGGGTTAACTTCCCCTTTATGTAACCTTTATCTATCTTTAACTGTTCTAATTGCTCTGTTAATGTAATTTGTTCTCTTCTTGCCTCCATAGGAACAGGTTATTAGCCATTTTTGGAGTGTTTCTATGTAAAAACTAGTGAAAAATATAGGTATCAAAACGGACAAGGAATCTAACGGGAAAGTGAAAGGATTGAGCACACCTGATAGTAGCTCTGCTTCTGAATTCCGCCAAGCAGCTCGCAATGCAATTCTTACGGCTCTACTCTTTGCCAATGCTCTTATTTCTTCAGCAGGCTGTTTTACCTCTGTACCAGGATGTTTTTGCACGTAAATATGACAATGACTTATTCTTTACGTGGCTGCCGGTCTCCAATGCGAATGCTTTTTCGCCAAATCCGGTTCGAAGTACACCAATGTTATTTGTCAGTGTTTCAATGGGCTGTAAATAAATAGCGGACTGTATAACTATGTTGATTACAACCTTTAATGATTAAAAATGTTGAAAATACGTTTACAATCGTAAAACTAATAAACGCAATGAATATAAAATGGAAATTATTAACAATTTTTCAAATGCTAATTAACTGACAAATCTAATCATAATTCTCACGCTCGACAATGTCACTACTGACACATTTTATTACACTTTTGATAATTAATAAGTTTTGTGTTGTTGCTACATTCACAATTCTCACCAACTACCAAGAATAGAGGGAGGGAGAGGGGGGAGGTCTAGTGGGCATCGTTAATTTACATAACAAACAAATATCTAGACTTCAAGAATTCTTTATTGCCAATGCTGAAACATCTGAATTGCATGAGATGGTGCAAAAGCAGATAAAAACTATTCCCCCTTAAATCTTGTAAGCCCTGTTATGAGACTTGAAATCGTTACAGATTCTGGCAAACAGGTGGAGTGGGCCCAGAAAGCGCTTCATGGTCGACATCATCACGACCTCAATCAACCTCATATCGACAAAAAGCATCAAATAAGTGGCTCTCTGATGGAACATTATTTCCAGAAACAGAAGGATTTATGATGGCAATTCAAGACCAAGTAATTAATACCAACAATTACAAGAAATTTGTCATAAAAGGTCAATAACATCGCTACGGACAAGTGCAGAAGGTGCCAACAAACAACAGAGACGATACAACACATAACGTCGGGTTCAGCCTTAGCTAACATTGATTAACTCGGCTTATCTGGTGGATGTTGCTGTACAAAATAATAACACTATTCTGGACAAATACAACGAGAAAATTGCGAAATACACCAATCTTGCAATTGAGGTAGGACAAATGTGGCATACAGAAAAAATAGAGGTGGTACCGATCATCGTTTCATCTACGGGACCAATTCCCAAAACTCTACAAGACAACCTTACCAAACTAGTTCTTCACAAAAATACATACATCGATCTGCAGAAGGCTGCCATCCTAAATATCTGTCACACTGTCCGTAAATTTCTAAATATGTGAATTACGAGCCTAGTCCCATTTGCGTTTACACACGCTCGGGATAGGTGAACATGTGTATACTTGGAATGATAAAAATACGATACATAAAATTTATCTAATGTGATTAGAATAAAAATCAACATTGAAACACAACTAGGATAAAATACTTTACAGACAACATCTCATTTAACAGAAACCATGGAAATAGGAGAAACTGAACTATATGTACTGATCAAGAGTTTTTGCAAAAAGTAATAAAATCATTCAAACTATAAAAAAAATGTTGCAACAGAAAACTTTTTACTAGCTTGCTGAAAGCACCCTTATTCAACTTGCCAACGGCTTTTCATTCACGATACTTTTTAAATACATTATATAAATTACAATCTACTCGATTGTTTTGCGATAAGCAGATTCTTGATCTTGATGGTACGAGAGAGGTCGTATTTCTAGTATTATAATTATGAATATCCTTGTGGGATACCAACAAATCAATATTGAGATGAATACTCATCAGAGATTCATAAATGTATATACAAGGAAGCTGAAGGATGTTGAGCTTTTTGAACAGTTTCTGGCATGAATTGCCATATTGAACATTTGCGATAATACGAACAGCCATTTTTTGCAATGAAAAAACTTTTGAAGCATTTGCTACTCCGCCCCACAGTATAACACCATAGTTGAGATGACTATAAACGACATCTCTCATCAAATCCTTCAACCACGCTTTGAACAATATTGAATACTGCCTTAATTGTGGACATGTTTTTCCGAAAGCCAAACTGAGATGGTGACAATAGTTTTTTCTGTTCCAAAAAAGAAGCAAGTTTATCTTCAATTATAATTTCAAAAATTTTACCCACTGCTAGTACAATTGCAATTGGCTTGAAGTTGTCAGGTTTATTCAAATCTCCCTTTTTATGTATGGGTATAATTTTGGTTATTTTTAATGAATCAGGCCAGCAGCCCTCCAATATACATTTATTAACAAGTATCTCTAATGGTCCAACAAGTGCTTTTCAAGAGGCTTTTATCATATGGCTATTCAGTCCATAAAAATCTAAGCAAGTTGACTTTTTTAAACTTAACATTGCCAGTTTTATATCAGATTCCAAGATAGGACTAGTAAAAAATGGACCCCAAAGGTTTCGAGACCTTACGTAGATATTCAAGGGGATGAATGGATTCGTCCGTAATACTCATAGTGATTTTATCTGCTATAGTAACAAAAAATGTATTCAGATCAGCTGAAGTCAATTCTGTAACATTAGTACCATGTGTTTTAGTATTTCCCCCAGAATTTACCATGTTCCATATAGTTTTGCTTTTATTGTCAGATTCATGTATCTTATCAGAATGAAAAACACGTTTTTGGTTTTTTATGGCCTTTTTATAATGTTTACGAGCATTACGATATTTAACCCAATTAGTGAAAGTATTTGTGTTTTTACGTTCAATATTAAGTTTAAAAATCTCTCTTTCCATTCCTCGAAGAGTATCATTGAACCATTCACACTCACGCATTTTTGGTTTAAATTTTGTTACTAGTCATTGTGGTAAGATTTACGATTTTAAGAAAAATACCAGTATGATCAGCTAAGCTTGGATCATGAATTCCAGTGGAAATTACTTTAGAGCTCATATTGGAAATGATATTATCCAAGCATGATTAATTTGTTGGCGTGATTCTTGTTGGATCATTCATATAATGTCTAAAACCATACATTTTCATAATATTGTGAAGATCCTTCACATGTTCAGTATCAACGTTCAACATTAATATCCCCCAATATATTGATATTCATAAATTTTTAAGAAAGTATAGAACAAATCATGAAACTTATCTTCAAAAAAATTTATATCACCATTTGATGATGACCTGTAGACTGTTACTATTAATGTATTTTGACTAGTCCATTCAATACCACAGAACACAGCATGAACGGGGATACAAAATTAAGAGCAGTCAACTTTTTTTACTGGAAGTTTTCCATTACTGAAAATCGCAACACCTCCGTGTTGTTTCTTGTCGCGACTAAAGGATGATTCTAGTTGAAAATTGTTTATATTGATCATTTTTAATTCATCAGTGGTAAGCCAATGCTCAGATACACAAAAAATGTCATCAGCAAAATCTTCAAGATTCAAATTTATCTCATTAATCTTATTAGCCAAACTCTGTACATTGATATGTGATACTGAAAACATTTTTCTATTATCTGAAGAAACGTTTGAACTGACACTATTTTTCGGTTGTATTGAATTTTCTTGTCGGAAAAAAACGATTAAGGACGACACCAGAAGGCCACACCTCAGATTTTAAAATATTATGTGACTCATCCGCCGGTAGAGATATTTTGAATGAACTATAATCATTTGGATAACGAGAGTTTAATTTTAACACCTTCACATTTGCAGCGAATTGACAAAGATGCTTTGTTAGCTCTTCTTCTGAAGTATCAGTGGAACATTTTGAAGCATGGTAGTGATAGGACTTCTTATTTATAAAAGCTGTGGTTAACTTGCAGTCCTCAGCATTATTGGGAGACCTCACTAATAAATTTCTTGTTTTATTAGTCGGTTTTCTCGAACTATCAGGTATCAACTTTCTATTAACTCCTTCACGTTTATAATTGTATCACAGATATTGTGAGCTGTCGCGTTTTGTACCTCACCAGCTACTGCAGCCGCAGATATGTTGAAATGAGAATTTCTCGGAGCCAGTTGCTTAGTGGATATACCCTTGTTTATTGCAGGAATGCTCGATATCACTGGGTGGCTCGATTCGATTCGAAGTCATTTGATTGTTTCATTTGTTTCAATAAAGCAATCTGCTCTGTAAGTGCATGAATAGCAATTTTCTGGTTTTCAATGATCAAATCTTTATCTTTGATCATTTTTTATAGGAAACCAACTTTAAGACTATTCTTATTATTGATGTCTTCATTTTCAGCCACCGATATTACAGTTGCAATTGCCATATCTTCCTCTTCAGAAACATCGTTGCAACAAATAGTAGTGTCTTTACTCGAGTTTTATCTTCAGATAAGCCAAACAACATTTGTGAGAAAGCCTACCACATCTTACACACGTAATACCGGTAGTTACAAATTCATTACACCTTATACAAGGTTAATCATTACTATTACCATTCGAATCTGTCATTTCAATATATAATTTCAACAGAGTAAACAAATACGAATTAATTTCCGAGCCACTGGTGGAATAGGTCCTCTGCTTTAAAGGTAATTAGAAGTGAAAACCGATACAAAATCTCATGAAAATGAATGTAAACAGGTCTAAATATTGAATTATGATGTAAAAATCAGGAATTGGTACTTGCCAATATTCACACCGAGGTTTAATATTGTTATACGACGATTACACTAACTTGCACATATTAAAAACACATAGGAACAGTGATTTTCAGCACATTAGATAGCACATCGATAAAAATATGTCATAGATGGAGTACTGTTCCACGAAGGTGGGTAGAGCGGAATGCTCAGAATCCCACACTGCTAGTGTACCTAGTACATCGGCTGTTTGCTCCACGGATTCTGGGGGGAGCAATAATTCGATTGTAAATTCCGGGACTTTAAATCTCAGGAATCGTCAGGTGAATCGACATTGCAACACCTTAAACTCCTGTCGCGTTCAAGTTAGTGCTAGGAGTGCTTGTTCGGTAGGCGCAGCGTGACACCGAGTAGGGCTACTGTGAACCACACTCATGAGGAAAACAACATCGATCCTCATCCACCGGCTTCTGCTGTTTCTGGAGTGATGCAAGTTGGTACATCCACGACCACAAAAGCCGGAAAGCCCAGGAAGCGCATGAATTGGACTATTGAGCTGAACTCTTCCATTATGCGCTCCTACTTTAAAATCACCAAGATGGAAACCGATATGACAACATACAGATACGCCCTCCACCTTGAATTCGTTGAACATTTTCCAGAATTTCAGCATCTCACGGAACAACGTATCGCTGACCAACGTCAAAGTATTGTGGAAAACAATCTACTACCTGATCCGACGTTGCAACAAATTCGAGGAGAAGTCCTTCTTGACCTACAAAATGAGGAGAATGCACAAGGAGACAACAATGGCGTTGAGAAAACAAACATTGATTGCGACAAAACACCTAATAATGACTATAATACAGAACTTTGTAAAGCACTCGCGGAATTTATTGGCACCAACCCAATACACTGGTCAAAACTTCCCAAGCTGCGAACCAATAAGAGCACTAACAGCGTAATAGCAGCAGTAAACTTACTATTGCAGTGTTGAGAAAGTAGGTAATCGTTTATAAAAAAATATAAGATTGTATTTGTCAGTGTCAAAGTATGAAAAATATAAAAAGTCAGTTGTAAAATAAAACTGTGTATTATAATTATTCATAAAAATAACATAAAAAACCAACATGCAGAACCATGCTAAAGACTGCGAAGTACTAAAACAACTCCATACTCTCATCTATTGTGGAGCGGTGGCAGTGCTTTGAATTCATAATCAACAAATCCAATTCCCCAATAACAATCGGGGTAAGGACTACAAACAGATAAAGTCCCGGAGGCAACGCAGGCTGGAAAGTTCCATTGATGACATCAGAAAGGAATTGGGGCAGTTGACAGAGTTTAAAAAACAACTTGGAACCGTCTAGGCGCTTAACAAACAGAGTGATAAAAACTATTGGAAAATCAAAACTTATTCAGTTCACCCATAACATAAACAACATGTATGTGAAGTGAATATATGGATTTACTCAGGCGAAAGTTGAAGGTAAAATCCAAACGTTTGTCACGTTATGTCAAGTGCACGAAACAAAGGCAACAAAATTACTTATTCAATAAAAATCAGAAGTTATTTTACAGGCAACTAAGCGGTACAGTAAACAATTACAACCAAAGTCTTCGAAATGAAGATAAGCTGACGGAATACTGGTCTTCATTATGGTCGAAACCTGTCGAACATAAATCCAACGCTCATTGGATAAGAGCTGGGGAGGAAAACATTAATATTGAACCAATACCTCTCGTTAACTTGACAATAAGCGAGTTAACTGAAGCTATAAAAAGTACCAGTAATTAGAAGACACCAAAAGTTGACCATGTCCAAATCTTTTGGTATAAGAAGTTTGACAGTCTGCATGAAGCAATAGCAGCATCATTTCCACACATTTTGCAGCATCCAGAAGATACACCACCATTTGTGACACTGGGTTCGACCCACTTGCTTCCCAAAACGCATCAAACTCACGATCCTTCGCAGTATAGGCACATAACCTGCCTTCCAACTATATATAAAATATTAACGGCCTGCATTACTAACCGTACTTACAGACATGTGGACCAAAACAACATCCTGTCGAAAAAACAGAAGGGATGCAGACGAGATCACCAAGGCTGCAAAGAACAACTTATCATTGATTCAGTTATACTGAAACAGGCGCAAAAGGAAAAGCGCAGCATCCACACGGCTTTCGTAGATTACAGGAAAGCATTTGATAGCGTTCCACATTCCTGGCTTGTTAAAGTTCTGCAAATTTTCAAAGTACATCCCACTTTTCTTGGAGCATCGATGAAGTACTGGCGAACGAACCTTCATTTAAAAATAGATGGCCAATACCTCCAAACTGATTTCTATCCGTAGAGGGATCTTCCAGGGTGATTTCCTTAGTCCACTTTGGTTTTGTTTGGCAATGAACCCACTCTCCAATCTACTCAACGATGCGGATTACGGCTATAAACTTAAAGCCAACAGGAACACCAGCTGCACTGTTTCCTACCTTTTATATATGGATGACATCAAAATATACGCATCAAACCAGCGTCAAATTCACTATTTACTTAATATCACTGGAAAATTCTCCAGTACTATACAAATGGAATTTGGATTAGACAAGTGCAAAACCTTAAACATCGAGGAGGGTAAAATCGTTAACGGAGATGTGTTACTACCTAATGATGAAACCTACAAATATCTAAGATTTCAGCAAGCTAAGCTACTAGACCAAAAGCAAGCAAAAATCAAAATTAGGAGCCAGTTCACTCAAAGGGTAGCTACTTTATTGAAATCTCAGTTGAACGCAGGAAATCTAGCGAACGCAATTAACACCTACGCCATACCGATCCTGACATACTTATTTGGAATTCTGAAGTGGACAAAAACAGAACTGGAGGATATTCAAAGAACAACCCGTACCATAACGATCAAACACGAATGTCACCATCCGACATCATCATCAGGACAACACTACCAAGGAGAGAGGGAGGGAGAGGTCTAGTGGACATAGTTAATTCACATAACAAACAAATATCTAAGCTCCAAGAATTCTTCATTGCCAAGGCTGAAACATCTGAATTGCATGAGATGGTCGCAAAAGTAGATAAAAACTATTCCCTATTCCCCCTTGAATCTTGTAAACCCTGATATAAAACTTGAAATCGTTACAGACTGTGACAAACAGGTGGAGTGGGCCCAGAAAGCGCTTCATGGTCGACATCATCACGACCTCAATCAACCTCATTTCGACAAAAAGCATCAAATAAGTGGCTCTCTGATGGAACATTATTTCCAGAAACAGGATTTATGATCGCAATTCAAGACCAAGTAATTAATACCAAGAATTACAAGAAATTGGTCATAAGAGATCCAAACATCGTTTCGGAGAAGTGCTGAAGGTGTCAACAAACAGCAGAGACGATAAAACACATTACGTCGGGATGTTCAGCCCTAGCTAACATTGAATACCTACGCAGGCACAATCAACTTTGCAACATCATCCATCAGAAGTTGGCCAACAAATTTGGATTAGTTAACACCTACACCCCTTATTACAAGTACCATCCGCATTCGGTCCTGGGAAATGCTGATTTTAGACTATACTACGATAGGTCAATTATCAGTAGTAATACCCCTAGGGTCTTGATAATACCGAGATAATTTTGTCATAGAGAATGCTGAAAGCGTGTTGCCTGCGGCCTTGGGCTATTATCTTTGAGCAACACGCTTGAAGGATATTCTTCGACAAAATTTTTAGTATTCATCAAGACCCGAGGAGTATTCGATAAGATAATTTTTTACTTTGTAAATATCAAAAAATTGATTGTCAATCTGACGTTCAATAATTTTCAATACAAACTTTATTAGTTTTAATCAAATATTATTCATTTTTATTCAAAACTACAAATGTGAAAAGTACAATGGGTAAATCAATTGAATCGTTAGATGCAATACCAAATATTTGCGACATTTTTAATCCAGTTGTCAGTTTGACGTTCAATTAATTTTTAATAAAAAATAAACACCAAACTGAAAACACCACAGGTAAGGTATTTTCGGTAGTAATACTCCTAGGGTCTTGATAATACCGAGATAATTTTGTCATAGAGAATGCTGAAACGCTTGAAGGATTCTCTCCGACAAAATTTTGAGTATTTATCAAGACCCGAGGAGTATTCGATAAGATAATTTTTTACATTGTAGCTTTCAAAGAATTGATTGCCAATCAGATGTTTAATAATTTTCAATACAAACTTTATCAATTTTAATCGAATAGTATTCATTTTTATTTAAGACTACACTTGTGAAAAGTACAATTGGTAAATTAATTAAATCGTTAGATGCAATACCAAATCTTCGAGACATTTTTAATCCAGTTGTCAGTTTGACGCTTAATTAATGTTTGATAAAAAATAAACACCAAACTGAAAACACCACATGTAGGGTATTATCGCTGTAATACAGCAGTGATTGGATGAAATTTGACACATGACTTGAAATTAATTAATTTGGTTGGTTACTATATTCAGTAAAAAATTATCGCTGTAATACAGCGGTGATTGGATGAAATTTGACACATGACTTGAAATTAAGTTATTTAATTGGTTACTATATTCAGTGAAAAATTATCACCGATAGACGGGTGACGAATAACCGGCCTGATATTGTAGTTGTGGATAAAAAAGCTAACTCGGTTCTTCTAGTGGATGTTCCTGTACCCAAAAATAACAAAATTATGGACAAATGCAACCAAAAAATTACAAAATACACCGATCTTGCAATTGAGGTGGGACAGATGTGGCATGCAGAGAAAATAGAGGTGGTACCGATTATCGTTTCATCTACGGGACTAATTCTCAAAACTCTACAAGACAACCTTACCAAACTAGGTCTTCACAAAAATACATACATCGATTTGCAGAAGGCTGCCATTTCGAATACCTGTCACACTGTCCGTAAATTTCTAAATATGTGACTTCCGAACCTAATCCCATTTGCGTTTTCACACGCTCGGGATAGGTGAACATTACCAGCAAGTGCTGAGCAAGTGGATACTTAAGATAGTGATGATAATAATAATAATAATAATAATAATAATAATAATAATAATAATAATATAATAATAATAAACACCAAAAAACGTTTCGTATGCTCAAGCTACTGCTAAACCTGTAAAAGAAAAACAGACTGCGGATAGTAATTTCAGTATAGAGAACTTGGTCAAAGAATTGATACCTGCTATTGTTCAAAATCTGAAGTCTTTTTTCGTAACAAAACAGGAAACCTTATTGGCGGCAGACTCCCGAAGAGGATCTGTCTCTTCGTTACCTTCCGAAGCAGGATCTGAGAGGAGAAAGAGAAAAGAGCCAAGTTACACTCAGGGTTCAAGTGAGACCGATGAAGAATCGATCAACGAGGCTGAAAAATCAGCCTCACAAAAAAATAAAAAATCAAAAGGGTGGCCCAAGGGAAAACCCCGTAAACCACCTAATATATCTAGTCAACATAATACTCTATCTGTGATAATACCAAATTAGTATACTGTCTAGTCCTTTTACACTATATTTATATTTATTTGTTTTACCTATTTGTTTGTATGTTTATCTATTTATTTATTTATTTGCATGTATATATACACGTATATCTGCTCCCGAACAAATCAAATCTTGCAACCGTTCCGTCAGAACATTATAAATCAAAACACTATCAATAACCAGATATGGATAGAATTATACAATGGAATTGTAGAGGATGTATAAATAATTACTGTTATATAAAACAATTGTTGCAAGAGTACGATCCCATGTGTCTTGCTCTGCAAGAAACACATCTTAAACCAAACCAATATTATTCCCACAAAGGATACTCTATAGTGAGACGTGAAGTTCTCAATCAAGACAGAGCACATGGTGGTGTAGCAATTATCATCAGATCAGACGTTGTCAGCTCAGAGATCATCATTAATACTGAACTACAAGTTGTTGCGATCAAAGTGATAAGTCCTGTTAAAATAACACTTTGTAATATCTACTTACCAGATACGAATTGGACGATCGAACAACTCGACCACATCACAGGGCAACTATCTTCACCATACGTGCTCATGGGAGACTTCAATTCACACAACAAACTCTGGGGCTCATTGAAAACAGATGCTAAAGGTCGGATTCTCGAAAGATGGCTGGAAAGAGATGATCTCGCTCTTCTGAACACGGGTTCTGCAACACATTTAAACACAAAATCGAATAACTTCTCTGCAATAGACCTCACAATGGCATCCAGTGATTTGCTGCCAAAACTTGTCTGGAGTACCGATGACGATTTACACAACAGTGACCATTTTCCAATACACATTCAAATGGATAAACCAAAAATAATACATTCTGTACCCGTAAGATGGAACACGGCGAAAGCTGACTGGGAAAAGTTCAGGAATTCACTTGAACCACCGACAGAGTTGACTGTTGAGAAAGTCACGGCCTGTATACTCACAGCAGCAAATAACAGTATACCAAAATCTGGAAAAAAAGAACGAAAAAAAGCGGTACCTTGGTGGAATGTAGAAACAAAAAATGTAATCAAACTCAAAAAACAGGCACTGAATAAATTTAGAAGATATCCCACCACTGAAAACCTGATAATATTCAAAAAAGCCAGAGCAAAAGCAAGAAAAGTTATATTGAAAAACAAAAGAGATACCTGGAATCAGTACACATCTACAATTACACCTGATACAGAAATAAAAACTGTTTGGAAAAAAGTTAAAGCAATATCAGGCATCAACGCCGGTAACACGATAACTTCCATACAAACAGAAGCAGGATCCATATCTAATGATCCCACGGAGATAGCAAACGTGATAGCAAATCAATTTGAGAGAATGAGCAGCACAAAAAATTACGAACCTAGATTTTTACAAGAAAAAACTAAATCAGAAGTTGAAATAGACTTTTCCACAGAAGAAAATCTCGATTATAACTCACCATTCAGTATGGAAGAGCTAGAAGAAGCCCTTCAGCAATCCAGAAACGGTGCTCCTGGTCCGGATACAGTTTCATATGATATGCTCAAAAACTTGACATCTGAAATTAAAGAAACACTTTTAGAGCTATTCAATAAATTGTGGAATGAAAGTACTTACCCTGAGTCCTGGAAAGAAGCAGTTATTATCCCTATACCTAAACCTAACAAAAATAAATTGTTACCATCGAACCTACGACCCATTAGTCTTACCTGCTGTAAGGGAAAACTTCTCGAAAGGATGGTAAATAACAGACTCCAAGAATACCTGGAAAATAATGAAATATTAGTTTCCTACCAGGCAGGGTATAGGAAGAAGAGATCAACAATAGATCACTTAGTCCTACTAGAACATTCCATTCAGGAAGCATTCCGAAAAAGGGAACACTTAATAGCGGTGTTCTTTGACATTAAAGGAGCCTTCGATATGACTTGGCGTTATGGAATCTTGGATAAACTGTTTAAATTCGGATTGAAAGGAAAACTACCACTATTTATTGAATCGTTTCTCAAAGATAGATGTTTCAAAGTAAAAGTTGCTACAGACTTCTCAACTACTAGATCATTGGAAAATGGTGTCCCACAAGGCTCAACACTCAGCTGTACTCTCTTTGCAATTGCTATCAATGAAATATGCGCAGGTATCAATCAAGATATCAACAAATGTCTATACGTTGACGATGTGGCAATTTTCTGTAGTGGCAAAACAGTAGGTGACATCACACGCGTATTGCAACCAGCCATTAATAAAATCATCAGAAATGGAGAAAAAATTGGTTTCCAATTTTCTAAAGAGAAAACGAAAAGTCTACATTTTTGTCGACTCAGAAAACCCCATTACGATCCATTATTATACCTAAAAGAAAATACCATAGAGTGTGTGGATACTATTAAATTCTTAGGATTAATATTTGACAACAAACTTACCTGGCATGAACACATTGGACATCTTAACACCAAATGCAGACAATCCCTGAATGTTTTGAAAGTCCTAGCACACACAAAATGGGGAGCTGACCCGAAAAGTCTGCTAATGATATACAAAGCATTAATATTGTCGAAAATTGATTATGGCAGCATTGTTTACTCTTCAGCCAGAAAAAATCAGTTAATTAGATTAGAAAGAATTCAAAATCTAGCTCTACGTTACTGTTTGAATGCATTTCCAACGACTCCAACCCAAAGTCTCCACTGTGAAGCTGCTGTAATGCCCCTGGAACAAAGGAGAAAGATACTCATGACATCCTATTTATCAGGCGTTAAATCTTACCCTAGGAATCCAAACAATGAATTTCTGTTTCCGGAAGGAAATATATACCTTAATAGACCTACCATTACTCGTCCGCTCGCAGTGCGATATTCGGAATTTCTGAGAAATGTCGACATAGAATTCCCTGAAATTCTCGTTGAAGACCAAAATGTCAATCAAGTAGGTGTGCAGAGATCTGATTTCAGAAACAACCTGAGACTGAAAATCATAGATGTTTGGCAAAATACATGGAACAGCACTGATACGTTACTTCGTAGAGTAGAACCAATAGTTCAGACCAAATATGCTTCCACAGGATTATGTAGACTGGATACAGTTAAAGCTTTCCGACTCCGCTCAGGGCACACTAGCCTTACTCATCAACATCTCCTCAAGGGTGAACCAGCACCGATGTGTGATCACTGCGATTCAACCATCTCAGTGAGCCACATTATTAGTGAATGTCCTATGTTCAACGACCAAAGGCAGCGATATGGTTTAAACCCTGCTACTGAAGTAAACCTGAAAAAAAATACCATCGAAATTACATTAGCATTTATGAAAAGTATCAACCTGTTCGATAAAATCTAATTATAGAAACCAAAGACCTACTTTATCTGTGATATAGAATTTAAAAATTTACTTAGGTACCTGTGATATTTTAAGAGCAAATGACCATAGTAGTCGACGCTCTTGGGGAGGGGTTTTAGCTGGTATTATATCGTCAAGATAGGAGTCCAGCACTCTGTCCGTAAACTGGATTTCCCCTTCCTACAAAAAAAAAAAAAAAAAATAATAATAATAATAATGAGACGATACAACACATTACGTCGGGATGTTCAGCATTAGCTAACATTGATTACCTACG
>CAJUYG010003992.1:0-18385 GCA_910591675.1 Galerucella calmariensis | reverse complement strand
TCAGAAAATGAAATATCTGAGGGACTGTCTTCTTCCCCTAAATTGATGATAAGTGGTTCGACCGTTTTCTCCAGTAAACTATCCTATTGCCACATTTTTTCCTCCTCCTTTATTACATGCTCTATACATCTTTGCCACTTCCCCGCGTTGACTTCTTGAAGCGCTTCTTCAAAGAGTTTTTGAACATCACTCATTTTTTCTAGCCACATAACCTTTCACATGAGCCCATACCAGTTCGATCGGATTTAATTCGCAATGGTAGGGGGGGAGCCGAAGCACTATTATATTTTGTTTTTTGGCCATTTCGTCAACAACATATTTTTGAAACCGATGTTTATGGGTGTTTACAATTGATAGCAACTCCTTTTTAACCATATTGTCCTCAAATTGTATTTGTTTCTCCACAAGCCACTCGATAATTTTTGCTTTTCGCCAAGCAGTTGTACTTCTAAAAAGCCATTGGAGCTACCGATGTGAGTTATAATTAATCGTTTTCCTTTTCCAGAGGGCGGATTTATTCCTGTTGATAGACCGTCTAAAAATGCTTGCCGGTGAGAAGTCACATTTTTGTCTGTCCATATTTTTCCAACTGTGTAGCCTTCGTTCAGCCATGTTTCGTCCAAATAGAAAATTGTTTTGTTTTCATTGCGAAATTGTCTTATTTTTCTCAAATAATTACGTCTCCAACACACTATTTCATCTTTTTCGAGCAAATGAGACTTCCGACTATGTTTTTCCCATCTAAAATTCATTTCTCTTAGAACTTTCCATAGTTTATCTCTCTTGATTGCAGGAAAGTCTTCTTTTACTGCCCCTAAAACTCTATCCAAAGTAGGGATCTCCTTATTGAAATAGAATGAATGCACCTTTCGTCTTATGATGGCCTTTTCGTCCTCATCGATCGGTATTGTTCGCCTTCCTGGAGATGGTTTTGGTGGCGTCACGGTTCCTGTCTTTTCTTCCCGCATCAGCCTGTAGATGGTTGCTTTTCCAATACCTGTCATCTTTGAACAAAGTTCCACTGTAGAATCGATACTTATTGCACTTTTTTGATATCTAAGTGCATTAAATACATTAAGCACAATAATCTTTTCACTAATGCTTAGCGCTGATTTCGCAGCTCGCTTAACTGGAATAAATCCTGAAAGACTCTCCATTTTCAAAAATTACCCAAATGTGTGTCCTAGAATACTCGCATTAGGTTTGTTCGCTCTTAAAATGACTCACAGTTTTATACCAATAAGTAGAGGTACCTACCTACCTACCTACCTTTTTCGTAACAACCTGAAGTAACATTGTGTATTAATTGTTCCCGGAATTCTCGGCATAATTATTTTTACCTGTTATGACAATAATGATTACTAAATTATTCGGATATGTAAATAGGGTTCAAACCGGCACGTCAGGTAGGGGCGCCTATGGAATCGGCTGCTAAAAATGATTTATTACTATCAACCAATTTCAAATCGAGTATAAAGAAGCTTACGACATGGTTATTAAATATGTTAAACAAAAAATATTTCTCTTTATGCCCGCACGGGCATAAAGTGGAGACTAATAATGAATTTCTCAGTTTTGTCTGTCCTAATGAGCTCCGTGAATAGTTTTTTTCTACTAACGTGCGGAAAGTGAATCTTTTCCGCACTAAAAAGCGTGCGGAAAGAGTCACTTTTCCGCACTAGTGCGGAAAGTAAATTTATTGACATTTGAGGAATATACTGACATTTGAATATTCAAAATATGTATTTTGTATATCCAAGTTTACCAAATGACTGAAAAATTAATAAATTTATTATAATGCTGCTATAATTTTTAATAAAAAAAAACTTATTTTTCAATAATTTTTTGATGGCCCTGGTATAAGCCTCATCAAATGAATGTCAAATAATAATAATTAATTTGTTGATATGTATATAATGAGAAATGTTGATTTATGATTACTTTTGGGTTCTTTCCGCATGCTAGTAGAAAAAATAGTGTACCTAACACGTGCGTAAAGTGACTTTTCCGCACGCGATTGCTGGCCGAACTCCGCTAAAGCGTCGTTCGGCCATCTGCAATAGCGTGCGGAAAAGTATCACTTTCCGCACTAGTTAGGTAAACTACTATTTTATAAATCTTAACTAGGAGAAGCTTCTTTCGCCACTGGTTACCGATACAGGGAGAGTTATTAAACCCTTAGAGCTTTAATTGTATTTGGGTACAAAGTATTTAATTTAATATGACTAACGTCTGGTACAATCGGCGATTGTTGAAAAGAATTTGGCACTTTTGGTAATTAATTTATTTTGTATATTATTACTTGAATACGTCACAGACCATTTATCATATTTTCGTTCAATTCTTCCGACATGTTCTTCCATAGCTGGATCAAACTCAGAAAGCAGCTCTACCATTTTTAGAAGGTTTCTATCATCGGGTTGAAACAAATGTACAGTTGTTTCGCGAAAAGCCAAACATTGTGAAGCCAAAAGTCTGACATAGTTCTTTTGAGAAATCCTCTCCGATGCAGAATTTCCATATAATATTTAAAAATATGCCACATTAAAAGCGGCGTGTTTTTGTGAGAAATCATAAATCATGTAAGATGACACCCTACCTTATTGGTGCCGATAATAAACATGTATTTCTTAAATCGTACTGTAAAAACAACGATGGGTTGAATATGGACCCAGATTTGTATTGATGATATAGCTATTCTTAAAAAAAATTATGTTTCCTATTATAATAACATAAATTCTTTTCTGATATTTGATATAATAACTTTGTTTGCGCTTACACATATCGGAAAAAGTTGGAGTTTTAAGTAAAAAACAGAAGCATAAATATTTTTTTGGTTGCGTGAGTTACAGATTAGGTTTGATAGTCCAGTCTACAAGTTGAAAAACTTCAAAAATAGAGATAAAGCTCCTAAAAATATGAGCAATAGCTCATTGGATTCGGAATGACCTCTAGAAAAATGTGTTTTTTTTCATTGGTGAACCATTTTACCTATTTAAAGCATGCCTTAGCGTGTTTAAATCGAACTTTGAAACACGCGCGTTTTTTAAAGTTACCATAGCAACATCAACAACTCGAGAAACGAAGTCTAACTGACAATTTTTTTATTATTGATCTGTAACGTCAAAACCTTCATTCGAACAATATTTAGCAATTTCAATTTTATAAATGAAAATGGAAAGTACAGTTGGTATTGTTTGAGATATTAACATTTCGATTTTCCGAATCGGAGGAAATGATATTTAAATTAATACTGTTAACATTCTCAGAACTCAATGAGGTTGAACTCCCATCAAAATGCAAATTAGTTTATGTTTTCAGCATTTCCATGACAACGCAATTCAGCCATTTTACATTATTAGTTCTTATTTCCATTTCTTGTTGTTGTAGTAGTAATAGATATATATTTTTAATTTCAAAGTGAACCAATAAAAAAAAATAGCGTAAAGTATTCGTGGATAACTGATCTTTAAACACTTGCTCTATTTCGAACACTCCGGCTACGCCGTCGTGCTCTAAAAATCGTGCGAGTTTTAAAGACCTTAATATCCACTTATACTTTAATATACTATTTGAGGATTTTACTGCACGTACAAATTGCAATTTTTATTAACAAAATAAGATGAAAAAAAAGGTATTTAGGTTTTTGTTAATAACTCGTAAACAATTAATATTTAAGATATTTGGAAAAAAGTTCCTGAAAGAGGAGGAAATTTCCAAAAAAAAGTTCTAGCTCCGGGAACTCTACATTTATTATTAATAGTTTCAATTTAACGCTGAAAATAGGGCTCCGCGCAGCGATTACGGTATGGGTGCTCTGCCGCTAAACACGGCGTACCACAGAAAATTATTTTTTTATAGTAACAAATATTAATTTAAAAATTTAAATAAATTATGGTATCATCCAGATACTTACAAGAATTTATGCTCGTTGTAAAAATATTTTAAATCAATTTTTCAAAAAGTTATGTAATTGTTGATTAACGAATTTTTAGTTTATTAAAGTTAATTATTTTGTTATTAATAATTATTTAAAGTTAACAAAAAATGAAAAGTCCAAGAAATGTTATTGAAAAAAAAATTTTCAAACAAATGTTATATTATTGCTGTTTTCGTATCCAGCAATGGCATTAAGTATCATTGGAAAAAATCTTTTTACATCATTTGTTAAGAAATTGTTTTTTAAACAAATAGACAAGTTTAATATTTCAAGAAATTTTTTTTTACCATTATGTTGTCTTAGAAAAATGATTTTTAAAAAAAATTTATTTTCCTATATAAATTTTTTTATTGTTTATAACCGTTTTTTTTATATTTCGATTGTTTAAATAATTGGTTAAGGAATGATTTTCTCTTTAAAAATCATAATTGGCATTTCTTCATAGATAAATGAAAAAAAGATTTATCAATAATGTCATTGTTTGTTAACTTAACAATTTGTTATAAACAAATTCTAACTACCGCTATATTTTGTTTTCTTGAGCTAAAAAAATAACAAAAACAGCAATATATATCAAAATACTACAAAAAAATTTTCTATTTTTTATAACGCTTTTAAATATTACACGATACCAAAGTTGGACCGCACACTTGATGTTGAAAAAATCTAAAAATTTTATAAACAAATGCATGTACTAACTGATAAACAATAGTTACAAACTTGGTTCTTAGCTTATTTTAAAGATTAATGAATTCTTTACAAAAACGACCTGAATGTCCATTATCGTATCTCGAATAGTTTATAAGTTATATTAATTTTTTACTTAACAAATTTATTTACCTAGAAGAAATGCCAATTACGATTTTTAAAGAGAAAATCATTCCTTAACTTATTATTTAAACAATCGAAATATAAAAAAACGGTTATAAACAATAAAAAAATGTATTTAAGAAGACATATTTTTTAAAAATTATTATTTTTCCAAGACAACATAATGTTAAAAAAAATTCTTCAAATATGAAACAATTTCTTAACAAATGACGTAAAAAAATTTTCTCCAATGATACTTAATGCTATTGTTGGATACGAAAACAGCAATAATATAACATTTGTTTGAAACAATTTTTTCAATAACATTTAATACTTTGCAAGTACCCTTAACCTTAGAATATCTTACCATACTCTAAATACGGCAACACAGTTTTTATAGTTGTACAGTTCAGGTGTCGATATTGTAACGTGTTTTCCATTTTCTGTCGTCTTGGTGAATTCTTAGATTGCTGTGAAATATTTGATATTTATTCGAGAATTTTTTCTTTTGAATAGTTAATAAATCAATAAATATTTTTAGGTAGTAGAATATTGAATGTAGAAGTGCCCAAAGAGCAAACTTATCCATTAAAGTTGAAGGGTATCTCGATATGTTTTTCGATGCTCAAAGCTGCTCTATGTGGAAGCTACGTTAACTTCGGAGTGTTTAGGTTATACGGCGATGAAGCCTTAGATAATGCCTTAAATATTTTTGTAAAATTGTTGCTGTCAATTTCTCAGTCAGATTTATTGGTAAGTTGTATTTGTTAATATATTAAGTAAAATGTAATCTTGTAAATATACAGAGTTCGGCAAAAGTCCGGGACCGGACAAATATCGAAGAAAATGTAAGTTTTGTGGAAAATCTTTTTATACCACAAATTTTAATCCAACTTGAACTATCATTTGAAAATATTTTGGAATATACAGGTTGTTCCAATAAAGTGTGGCGAATCAAAGTTATATTTTTTCTTATGGAACACCCTATATTTTATTGCATTTTCTGGTTGCCCCTAAAAAATATAATACTCCTACATGATGGTTACCTATACCTAAATACAGAGGGTTCCGGGTTATGCTGACTTTTTTAAAAATGTGAACATTTCGAAAAAATTAATAACTCATTGATATAACAAATTCTGGCAAATTTTCTCTTACATCTGAATAGTTGTACATTTGTTGAATGTATTCCACGATTAAGTACTAAATATCTCTTTACAGGTGTTCAGAATTTTCAGTTTCATTATTAGATCACACAATGTGCAGTATCGGGCTTATTTTTAATGGAACATACTGTATTTCAATAATTCATCATATTCAAAAAATGTCCTCTTTCGAATGTAAGGGTGTCATATACCTAGGTATTATACTTTTCGTGCAATTCACAATTTTCTTAAATTTTATGCTAAATCGATTTTAAAACATCTGCAATTCTCTCTAAATTTCAAACTAATGATCTTGGCATAGTTGTTGTAAGAAACTAAATAGATCATGTTTTAAGCCTCCAGAAAATATAGGGTTTTGTTATCCTATACCGAGTGGTTAAAAAGATATAGCCACTCTCACAGAAAAATCACTATCCACTTAGACATTTTATGAAATAACAAAAAACAAAAAGTTTATTACTTTTAGTTGTTTGTTGTTAATTCCGTTTTTATTCATGTATTTTGATGTTCTGAATAATAATAATTAAACTAATCTTTAACATAACACTCTTATTTTGTGAAACTTTTTTGTTATTTGTTATTTCATAGAATGTGTCTAAGTGGATAGTGATTTTTCTGTGCGGGTGGCTATATATTTTTAACCACTCGGTATAGGATAGGAAAACCCTATATTTTCTGGAGGCTTAAAACGTGATCTATTTAGTTTCTTACAACAACTAAGCCAAGATCATTAGTTTGAAAGTTAAAGAGAATTGAAGATGTTTTAAAATCGATTTAGCATAAAATTTAAGAAAATTGTGAATTGCACGAAAAGTATAATATCTAGGTATATGACACCCTTATACCATTCGAAAGAGGACATTTTTTGAATATGATGAATTAGATTTTTCAAAAAATTCATATTTTCTTCGATATTTGTCCGGTCCCGGACTTTTGCCGAACTCTGTATGTAAAAATATCAAGAAAGAGAAGAGCCAATGTTTAATCAGTACATCTAATCAGTTAAATTAATGTATATTTAAATTTTTAGGATTATCCGAAGCTTTCACAGACGTACTATGTTCTACTAGAGTGCCTGGCCCAAGATCACATGAGTTTCTTGTCTACGTTGGAACCTCAAGTTTTCCTGTACATTTTGTCGTCGATTTCGGAAGGATTAACTGCCTTAGGTGGGCACCTGAATCATTTTACAGGTCCGTGCAGTTCAGAGACGCAGCAAATGGCAAAACATAACGAACGAACTAGACTAACTTCAATGCAGACCTGAAGTTGTTTTTTTTTAAGTATAATGCAAATTCAATGCAACCATCAGTCAAAAATTTGTACTAAGTCAAAATAGGTACCGGGGACTGGTCAATGAAACACATGGTGTATTATTCAAACAAATTATTTGGATTGCCTTCTAAGTAGTCCCTTATCGAAATAATACAATTATTATGCCATTGAATAATAAATATACAGGGTGGTCCGTAAATAATGGACCAAAGTGAAATGGAAGATTCTTCGCCTTGAAATATTTCAATCTGACGCAACTTCTTTTAATAAAATATCGATGATAAGGAAGATACAGGGTGGCAATGTTGAAATGTCAAAAATGTTTTTTCTCAGTAAATTGGAAGATTTTTGATATCCAAACGTAAAACTTTTAAGATAGGAGTTTTATGGCTTGAGAAATTATAATATGTTATACATTTCTAGAGGGATTAACTTATCGTAAAAAGTATATCTCTATTTATTGGAAAATATAAAAACTGCATTATTTTTGCGACAAAAAGGTATACTTATGATTAGTCTTAAAAGTTACTGGTTTTCGAGATACATATTTGCATTTTTAAACCCCCCCTTCATAATTTTCATTCCATTTATTCGCACGAACATGATAATGTTAGTAGGCGCTGATGTCAGCAAATTTATTATCAGCTATAATATAGCAAGAACATAGATAAATTTTAATAATTTTGTCATAACTTTCCTCAAGCATGTTGCTTTGAGGTAACAGCCTTCGGAGTCGGGTTGTTACTAGGCAACATGCTTGAGGAAAATTATTAAAATTTTTCTATGTTCTTGCTATATTATAGCTGAAAATAAATTTGCTGACATCAGCGCCTACTAACATTATTATTTTTGTGCTGATGAATTGAAAATTATGAAGGAGGGGGTTCTAAAATGCGAATATCTCGAAAACCAGTAACTTTTAAGACTAATGATAGGTATACTTTTTGAACGCAAAAATGGTGTAGTTTTAATATTTTAATATTCTCTAATAAATAGAAGGATACCGTTAACGATAAATAAGTTAATCGCACAGTTACACCAACAGCATAGCTTTTGTGACGACCTCTAGAAAATACATCGTAATGGATAACATATTATAATTTCTCAATCCCTAAAATTTTTACGTTTGGATATCAAAAATCTTTCAATTTACTGAGAAAAAAACATTTTTGACATTTCAACTTTGCCACCCAGTATCTTTTTTATCGTCAATATTTTATTGAAAGAAGTTGCGTCAGATTGTAATATTGTAAGATTCTTCCATTCCACTTTAGACCATTACTTACGGACCACCCTGTATAATAAATATCGTGTATTATATCTATTTATTTTTCATCATTTTTACTGCCTTTGACCAAGTCTTCTTTTTTTTTTGTAAAATTGATGCTTGATCTCGATCTTCCTGTTTTTCTGTACTCTTCTCTCCCACAGTCGTTTTACTTGTGTATTTTCTGGTCCATCAGATTGATGTGGCCAAACCATTTCAGTTGTTACTTTTCAATCACATTAAAGGCCCATCCCCAATCAATTTAGTGGCGAAGTGGCACTTCGGCACGCGTGCTGGGACAATGACGTTTAAACGTAAGTATCCTCAATTCAATTTCGTGCAGACATGCGCGCCGACTTGGAAGTGCAAGCTGTAAGCTTTTTCGGTGCGTGCCGAATTGTGTCATGCGCATTTTATCATGGGGAAAATAATTTAGGTACCCTAACCCTATTTTATTCTATTACCTTCGTAAACAAACATACATTATTTTCTAATATCGTAATTATATTAATTTGTTGTCTTTGATAAGTAGTAACTACTTTTATTTACAAAAATAATCACATGTTGAACTTTTTAATTACCTCGTTACCTTGAAATAACAATGAAAATGCGCATGTGCGATAACAATCAGGCAGACTGAATTGACAGTGTAATGTATGTATCCTACTATGGATACTTGGTGCATTAGAAGTGTGGAAGGGCCTCTGACTAGGTGGTGTTGCTGGTCCCTTGGTGTGTCGTCTCACAGGAATAAAAACAACTACTGGAATCACTGGGTCATGTTCTCTTTATTACCTTACTTTACTATTATACATTAACCCACTTATTACTAGTACTAATTAGAATATTCATTAAAATGATTACGATGAATAGAATACACTTTGAATGTCTTTAGGACATCTTAGAATAATTAAGTAATGAATTAGAATGTTTTAGAATACTTTAGAATAATTTAGAATGAATGTTAAAACACTTTCGTTAACATATTTATACGACGAGTCAAGTTCAGCGTTTTGTAAATATAAAACAATTCTGTTTATGTTTATTTCACGCTCTGAACTTGACATCCTACGTGAGACCTTTCTCTTTCATATTTGTCAAAAATTCATGCTTTATAGAAATTAGCTTCAAGGGAATTTATGTCTTTATTCATAATAATACCCTAATAATAATTTAAATAATTAATGAATAATATTTCAGCCAAAAGGCATCACAACAGGATTGGGGATGGGTATCCGTTTTGCAGCACGCGTGCTGAAGTGCCACTTCGCTAGCAAATTGATTGAGGATGTAGCTTAAGTCTTGGTTCTAGCTCTTCTCTGATCGGTCCTAATCCTGTCTAGACGAGTCATTCCTTTGACGGCTCTTACGTATTTCATATCTACTGTTTGTATCTAGTCCAGTAAATGAAGGGATAAAGCTCCTGAAAAGTCCCTTAAGACTTCACTTCGGGCTCAATTTGTAGGTCACGGCAGGTGTTTTCAAACGAGAAAAAACTTGACGTGATTGAGTTTACGGAAGGGGGAGAAAATGGCCCCCTAAATATCTGGCTCAATATACGAATTAGAGAACTTTTCTTCCTATAAAAAATGAAGATCGTCTTATTATCTACAGAAATGGTCCCTGTCATTTTTTCGAATATTCGATAGTTATCGATATAATGAGACCTAAAAGTTTCCTCATTTCAGCTGCTGCTCTGCCTGTAGGAATTCTGCTGTCTATGCATTAACTTGTAAGCGGGCGGACGAATTGTACCATAACTCGGCAAAAAATTGACATTTTCCGGTGATTTAAAGTTCATCACAATTGGAAGACTCGTAACTATCAATCCATGTGACTTGCAGCTCGTTTGTACTTGACCAAAATATTTAAAAAACCGGTCAAAATTTTTTCCACAAAAATAGCAACCCTTTCAAATTATTATTAATGTTGTAAATACAACAAAAACACTATTTTTTGAAAAATATGAACAAATTAATTAAATAGTCTCCAAATCTCATGGAAAAACTTTGACTGCCTTTTTAAATATTTTTGTCAAGTACGGACGAGCTGCAAGTCACATGGAATGATAGTTACTGGTCTACCCATTGTGATGAACTTTGAATCACCGGAAAATGTCAATTTTTTGCCGAGTTATGGAACAATTCGTTCGCCCGCTTACAAGTTAATGCGTAGACAGCAGAATTCCTAGAGGCAGAGCAGCAGCTGAAATGAGGAGACTTTTAGGTCTCATTATCTCGATAACTATCGACGTTTCGAAAAAATTATTACAACCACTTTTGTAGATAATAAGACGATCTTCATTTTTTATCTGAAGAAAGATTCTCTAATTCGCATATTGAGCTAGATATTAGCGAGAAACCCGTCTTCCAGGGTTTGGGGGCCATCTTTCCCCCCTTCCGTATCCTCAATCGCGTCCAGTTTTTTCTCGTTTAAAGACACCTGCCGTGACCTACAAATTGAGCCCAAAGTGAAGTCTTCAGTTACTTTACTAATCCTATTTTTTTGTGATTTATTTAGTACTTTCTTTTTCAAATGTGAGTGCTGGTTTGAAGATTGTTTTGTATATCGTTAATTTTACTTTCCTGGTCATTTCCCCTTTTGTTATAACCGATTTACTCATCAAGAGGGGTTTTTAAATGATCATTTCACGGTACTTTCTTGGCAGAATGTATTTTATTTGAAACGGAATATTTTTTGGTGCATTGGTTGAAATTTGGGTTCCCGTTTTTAGATGCCATAATTGGAATTTCATCGAAAATGCTAAAAGTTTACAAAGCATTTTTTTTCTTTATGAAATCATGTTTGGTAAAGATTGAACAAAAAAAGCGAAATTGTTGTTCAATCAACGAGTGGGTTAACAATCGAGATTGTTAATCACCTACACGTGTTGGATACAAAATTTTTCCGTCGACTATACAAGGTTCCATTGGAAAGTAGTTTTGTTAAGCTGTTTATATCTTTTACACATGTGAATATTTGGTTGCCTCTACTAAAATTTCTTATTAATAAAAATCTTTAATGAATTATTTTTTGTACATTGAATAGCTTAAAAATGCATGGTCGACGGAAAAAGAACGGCACAGTAAATTGGTTTAAATTCAGGATCTTTTAGCAATTTTTATTTATTTACAAAAAAAATATTTCCTTGTTGGCATGGTAGATTTTTGCATGCTTTGCATTATTCCATCATCAATTTTCGACTGAAGAAAAAAACGTCAACTTAATTGTTCAGTGAATTGAATATACAGCGTGGAAACCAATTATGGAATAAAATTCTTTATGTCATGATTTTAGAAAATTATAAAAAATGCCGAGACACGTCAACTTGAATTGAGTTGTGCGTTATGTAAACATAAATGTAAATGTACAGGGTGATTCACGCAAATATGCCATAGTCGGTGTTTTTTTTAATGAAACACCCTGTATATTTGCATATTTTTATAATCCTCTTAATGAACCGATTCCAACAAACTAAATAATGTATGGTTAATTATGAATTATACAGGGTGAAATTTTAAATTTTTTTTTTTTAAGCTAGTCGCATCAGCCATGTGGGTTATTAGCGACTCGGTACGTTTGTGTGTTTGTGGATTAGTTGTATTTCGGTGAGGTACTTAACTAAAGAATTTACTTTCCAGTCATTTCCTAATAAAGGTTCTGAGGGAGTTTATTATTTTGTCTTTGCAGTTTGTACTTAGGGCAGTCAATTAGAAAATGTTTTACTGTTATTTCACATCTGCACAGATCACATTTGAGTGGTTCCGTTTTCTCGAACAGGTACTGATGGGTTAATCTGGTGTGACCTATTCTTAGTCTTGTTAGTAAAACTTGGTGAGGGCGTCTTGCAGGTATCATTTTCCACGGTTTTACTTCGGTTTTAATTTCACGCAACTTCACTTTAGATTCTCGCCACTGACTCTGCCATTATATGTCATTTATCGTCACTTCTTGCACTGTTTTTGCACTATCACTTTCAATGGCCTCTTTTGCTTGCTGGTCTGCTTCTTCGTTTCCCAGGATTCCGATGTGGGATGGGATCCACATAAATTGTACGTCTTTGTCAGTTGTATATAGCTCATCTAGTGTTGCTTTTATGGATAGAGAAATATGATGAGTATCATACATTTTTTTGATAGACTCAAGTGAACTGAGGGAATCGGTTATTATAAGAAATTTGGAGAAGTTTAAACTTTTGGCATGTGTTACAGCTTGTAATAGTGAAATTTTAAAATTAATAATTTATTAAACACATACATAAAATACCTGATGTATTTATATATTTGATTTTAATACATTAAAATAAATGCTCAAAATGTTCTCCTTCTAGTTGTTGGCAATAGCACAGTCTCCTATAGAACTCCTCCTTAACTTTGTTTAAAGTTTGAGGTGAAATATTCCGTATTTCTGTAATTATCCTGTCTTTGAGATCTACAATGCTAGTTGGTTGTGTTATATCCCTTCAGAAAAAAATCTAACGGCGTAAGGTCTGGCGATCTAGCTGGCCACTCAATAGTACCTCTTCGTCCAATCCATTTATTGGGGAAGATTTCATCTGAATAAGCTCTTACCATTAAAGCATAATGGGGTGTTGCCCCGTCTTGCTGGAACCAAACAATTTCATTCAGTAAGCTAGGATCTATTGCGTTGGGATATAAGTTTGCCAACGCAGGGATAACTTCATTTCTAAGCATATTTAAATATTTTTCAGCTGTCAAATTTCCATCTATAAATATAGGACCAATAATATGGTCACCTATGTTTACATTTGGGGGTTCTGAGTATGTGTCTCACGCATCCAATCAGGATTCTCTGCTGACCAATATCTACAGTTCTGTCGGTTTACCTCTCCATTCAATGTGAATGTTGATTCATCAGAAAAAAGAATGGTACCAAGAGCTATCTCATTTCTGTTCAGCTTATTCGTCAAACTTTCGCAGAAATCCATTCTACGATCTGGATCGTCTTCTGTTAACTCCTGCACAAAAGTTAATTTGTAGGGATGAAGTTTTTCTTTATGAAGACATCTTAGAACAGTTGTATGACTAACATTATTTTCACGGGCAATTTGACGTGTACTTGAGGTTGGATTCTCTTCGACACTTAACAAAATATCCACTTTAAAATCATCTTCAACGAAGTGTGGTTTTCTTTTCAATGGTTTGACATGTCCAAGTTCGCTGAATTGTGCATGGATTTTAGACACAGTACTTTGTGAAATATTAGGCAATTCGGGATAGCTGTGATTAAATAAGTTTGCCATTTCAACTTGACTTCTGTAGTTATCCCCGTACCCGATCATCATTAAAATCTCAATTCGCTGAGTCTCAGTTAAATATTTCATTGTTATGTCGACAAGGAAAGAGTGTTTGACAAAGATTTTACTTTCTCAGTATAAACTGTCAACACATCAACAACTGACAGAATAGAAAACAATCCACATTATTTACCGATTTTGTTTAATTATTGGCGTTTTTGGGCAATTTTTAGGTATTTATGAAAAAATTAATGGGCGTAGCAGGTTTTGTTTAATATACAAATACGTCCAATAATTAGTTAGTTCAGATTTTTGATAAATCCCTATTTAGCTAATTTAAAAAAGTACCAATATATTTCAAGTGTAATAAATTATTAATTTTAAAATTTCACCCTGTATAATTCATAATTGACCATACATTATTTAGTTTGTTGGAATCGGTCCATTAAGAGGATTTCAAAAATATGCAAATATACAGAGTGTTTCATTAAAAAAACAACACCGACTATGGCATACTTGCGTGAATCACCCTGTACATTTACATTTATGTTTACATAACGCATAACATAACATAACTAAATTCAAAAGTTGACGTGTCTCGGCATTTTTTATAATTTTCTAAAATAATGACAAAAAGAATTTTATTCCATAAGTGGTTTCCACACTGTATATATATAGTGTTTGCCAGTATACCTTTTTGATGCACGCATTCTTATGTGATAGATTATTTAAAAAAAAAAACCCGAGTAAGTGGAATCGCCAAGGATCCTCAACTTGGAGACAAAAATTACAATCTATATTTAGTTGGATGGTGTCCGAATCAATGCTTTTTTGCTCGTGTGCTAGACTTCAGCCTGTTGAGCTTTTTGTGTCACCTGCATTAAGTTTCACAACACCCACTTTCCAATTCTTGTGTGTACAGATTTCGCAAGGGCTGGCTTTTCTATTCTGATACAACATGCATCTAGTCAGCTAAAGAAATTATTCAAAATATTAGACGTTAATATGTTATAATTTTTGGCAAAATATTTAATTTTCAAAGTCTGCTGCTGCGTATAAATATCTCTGACTGTACTCAAACCAATTTAGGTATATTTTTTTTTTGAAATTCAATAAAGTGCAAGAGGTAAGATTATAAGAAAAATAACTTTCAGCGTTGTGGTTGATATACTAAAAAATTAATAAATATAGTTCATTTCCGATAAGTTTGCAATAACAAAACATGACAGATGTTTTACATCGTTGCCACGTTGTAATTTTTTTCCAGATGTTGGCATAAAATTATGTTGATAAGTTGTTTATTGCATAAGATTACATTCAACTCAAAAATAAGAGTAGAAATTATACAATTTTCATGATTTAATGCATACATTTCAAGATGTTCAAGTTTGAAACCCTAAGTTTGACTGAAAAATGTTATCTTCATGCAGTGGCGGCTGGTGGGTTATCGAACTGGTGGTGCAATTTACTAGAATATTAAAATTAGAAAATGCAACAAAACAACAATTGACATAACATATTATTATGTTTATTTTTTATAGATTAAATCAATGCGACGACATTTTTCTGAAGCGAAATGTTCAATCACCTTTTTATTAAAATCGGGTATTGTTTGTAAAATTTTTTTTTTTTCAATACTAAGCACAGAAAGTGCATTTAGCCGATCCTGAGACATGGTATTTCGGAGAAAAGTTTTAATTCTTTTCAGTGTCGAAAAATTTTGTTATTTTCTTTAATATAATCCATGTTTATACTCATTTTCAACTTAATATAATCCATGTTTATACTCATTTTCAACTAATACCAAACACAGTACAGAATAAAAGTTCTATTATAGAATCGAAACAAAAACTAAAAACAATTACGGAAATAGTTATAAACAATAATTAACGCGTCACACAAACAGTGAAACTATACCGATAACGAGATGTCAATCATAGCTGCCGTCGCCTCGCGCGCATTCTGTCCGGCCCAACTCGTCATACATCGGGTGCTCTCGGTAATCTTCGGTTCGCACGTGCGGCGCTCGAGAATTGTCCCATTACTCGGTACATTTCTATGAACTATCTTTTGTTTCACGCGTCAGGCGTATTAATTCGTATCTCATACAAGATGTATTAGCAGTCCTCGTGCACTCGCCGAAGCGCACGCGGCACGATATTAGTTAAGTAAAGCGCTCAAACTTTTTGACCATAATTGGAAATTTAATTTTTTATACGTTTTTGTATGTTTAAAAAATAAATATTAAAATGGTAATTTAAAAATAAAGATGAAGTAATATTTTGTAATTTTTAAATCTTTTGAATTGGTGGGTCAGCGCACGAGTGCACTTAAGGTACATCCGCCACTGTCTTCATGCACATGTTGAATTGCATCGTTATGACAGTATTAAGTAACAATGTATTTATTAAAAACCTACATCTCTCACAGAAGTAATAGGAATAGAATACACGCATATTTCATATTTTGCTTAGATATTAATTTGTAATAGTAAAGTTGATATCGAAAATAACTTATAATAAGAAATAAACCAGTTTCCATCGAAAATTACTTCCAAATTTTAAAATAAAATTTAAATTTTAATGCACTTTCCGACCACCACCTGAGGATATCCGAACGCTACCTATGATATGTGTGATGTCATACCATTTGTTTACTTTTGTCAATATGGCTGGTATTGTATTAGGTTCTGTGTGCTTCATCGACGTAAAAATATCATTTATATGTTTGTTTGAGACCATTACGTGTTTGCGTGTGCTTTTTTTTATTTCTAAAAGTCAACGTAAAGTGGAAAGTGGACATAA
The DNA here is from genome assembly GCA_910591675.1 of Galerucella calmariensis. NCBI lineage: Eukaryota > Metazoa > Arthropoda > Insecta > Coleoptera > Chrysomelidae > Galerucella > Galerucella calmariensis. The sequence continues at coordinate 1,866 of CAJUYG010003992.1, read as the reverse complement.
ATATTCGATATTTCCGAGGATATTTTAAAACTTTTGGAAGAATATATTTAATTTAATAGTTCAGTGTTCAGTGACGATTCTTTAATATTTTGTGAGTGAAGATATGGCTAGCGAAGGTTTTGTTAAAGCACAAACTGATAACTTGCCCAAAGTAGACTCATTTATGCTGCTTGAATTTATGAAGTCAAACAGCTGCTTTAATGCAGAGAAAATAAGAGGAGTTGAAGCATTATCGATTTAGAAGTACGATTTAAATTATGTATTATCTGTAATATATACCAACCATATTTCGAAACCACTAAATTTCACTCCTGTTGAATAATATTTCTGCACATTTTCAGTGGAAACTTGATGTGCTGTCGTAAAAAAATAATGTTTTTATGGTTGATTCCTAGACATATAGGTACATAACCTCAAACTATTTAAGAAGAAAAATTAACAACATAGAAGTAGGTACTTACATTAAAATAATCTTCACAAACAAAAGCAGTAGTATTTGTCGAAAGTAACAAATATTTTGTCTGAAGTTTTAAATTACACTCTGGAACAATGCAATACTTGGAATACAAAGTTTTTATTTTGGCTTTATCCATTTAAAAAGCTCTCAGAAACAAATTAGGTCACAAAAACTCAGCGTGATAATAAGAACGTGAACATATGGAGTGACGTCAACGGATCTTTATGACGTAAAGCGCGTTTTGGCGGACTTTCAAATTTTATGATTTTTAAAGTCGTTTTAAGAGTAAAATTCATATTTTTTGAAAAAATATGCATGCAAGGTGTTAGGAGACCTGATAATGCGTCAATTCCCACCAATAGCAAAATTTATGCTTATGATATTAGGGATGCTATCATCTCATTGCAACCACTTGATAAAGACTTAGGCATCGCGACGCAGTGTTCGATACTCTCTTTCAAATAGATTAAATAACAGATTATAATTTACACAGTAAATAACAATCTATAAAATTCGAATTAAAACGACAAACCAACACAAGCAATTCTGATAAAATTGTCTGATTTTGACAACATAAGTCTGGCAACCCCGGACACGGCAGCGAACTTTTGGACCGTAACTTCCCCCTTTATGTGATTAATTATTCCATTTACACTTTGTATATTTAGATTTTGTTCAGTGGCTGCAACTGTTACTACTCACTTATCGTAAATGAACCGAATAATTTTTGAAATAATTATTTTTTTAACAATAAATTCAACTTGTTCTCATTGTAATAATAATTACGATCCTTGCAAGATTTAATTTTTCGCGTATGGAGTAGATAAAATATCAAGTGCTCTTATATTTTTTAAATAAAAGCAAAATATTGGATCAGAAACACGATTGTGTCAAATTGTTCGCGTTCATTCCAACAAAGTTGATCGGGCGATTTTTAGAGTGATTCTGAACGTGCTTGTCTTGATTTAAAACCATAACCAAATTTTATTTGATATATATGACAATAATTATTCATTAATTTTTGATTTCAATTCAGTTGAATAGTTCCTACCTCGTGGGAATTCATTTTCAAGATACAAATGGCTGAAATATCTTCAAACCAAAATATTTTATGTCATTTTATATGTTTATTAACATAATATTTAGCATAAAAATGACATAATTGATCGGTAGAGTAGCGTATTTAAATGCTGATGAAAAAATGGTGACTGCTACTGCAGCGCTCACATTTGATCAGTTGACAAAACACGCTTATCACTACGGTAGCGCTACGTTGGGATGACGCGACTGTAATTATGAATGCCCTGGGTCAGAGCACGGTTTGTCTACTGGAATGGTAGACTCCGTTTCACATAAGAAGAACCCTCTATAGTATGTACAAAAAGTACGAGGAGTAATAAACCCTAATT
>CAJUYG010003991.1:0-18386 GCA_910591675.1 Galerucella calmariensis | reverse complement strand
GTTTTAAATGAAACTAACTGTTTCTGATTGACTCCACAATATATTTGTAAAAATTTGTAATTGACAATTGTCAATTTACTTGCAATTTACAAATTTTTACAAATTTATATTGTGGAGTCAATCAGAAACAGTTAGTTTCATTTAAAACCACACAATAATGTTTTTTATTTTTTATTTGTTAATCGATACACACTTCAATACACAAAATCACCAAATTGAGTTATACATGTTTTGAAAACAAAAATGAACATACACAAAAAAGTAACAACAAACGCGTTTTATTAACAACATTTCCAAAAATAAGCTAAAAAAACGCTATCCCAATAAAAACCGTTCTTGGAACGTGCACTTCACTGGATTCCATTTCTAGTAGACTATCATATCGTTAGAATGTCATAAAATAAAATATTTTATTTCACATTTTACCAGAGGTGTGATCTACTATGAATGGACCTTGATAAAATTTGACAACAAAGTTTTGTAGTCTTAAACTTCAAAATATTATTGATTGTCTAGTTGTCATATTTTTTTGTTGTGTCAGATAGGCACCAAAAAATTTTTTATCAATTTTATTACTAGTTAATCTTGACAACGGTAGCTGGAACGCTACCGAAACGTCGAAATAAAAAATAAAAAACATTATTGTGGTTTGATTCCCAAAAGAATGAGAAAAAAGAATAAGTAATGCCACAAGGAACTCACAGAAGATATTTGAATTATTATTTAATTCAATTCAGAGACAGTTTACCGAATGCGCCATGTATTATTTGTGAAGTTCCCATTATTTAAATGAAATATATAATACATTGACATAGTTCTACAAAGTCTGTCTGACAACCATTACAGCAAATGTCTAAACACACAAACTTAAACTCCCATTGATAGGGGGATTCAGCACAGGCCAACTAATGTCCATTTAATAACCAGGAGAAGTAATTTGAAAAGCCTTACTCACACCACTAAAAATTACCAGATTAGTAACTAAAGGGTGTGTTCCGGAAAAGAAGTCAACAGTCGTGTTCCAAATCTATTAAATATGCCTTGATTAATGAAAAAGTCAGCCACGCATAGTCACAAGTTGATTTCTCGTCTGTCTAGTAGGTTATTTAGATGTTAAACAGACGAGTATTCTGTCACATGTAGAACTTTGTCCTGTTTCGTATAGATTAGAACATACACATCACTCTAATCATGACTCCAATATAGCTGTTTTTAATTAGCAAATAGCTAAATGCAATAAAAAGAAAGTAAATTAACCTATAATTTCCAATATACTTTCACAAAACCCATTCCTTTATATATTTTTTAAACCTCCGATAGCTTATAATCTTTGACGATATGTTTCCAAATATTTGAAAATACAATGCATATAATAAACAAATAGTACATTTATTCAAAGGATTACACGGTTGAATTCAATTTGTTTCGAAGCTTGCAAAATTTTATCCAATAACTCATTTTTGTTCTTCGAACAGCATTTTTCATTCACTTATCACAATTTTTCAAAAGTCTTTGTATTCCACTAATATGTTGTTCCTCTACCTCGGTATTCCTTTAATAGTTAATGAACCGTTGACTCTACTACTCCTACAAGAAAAATGATGAGCATATATAATACCATGTTAATATAAAAGTAATAATCTTACCAATTGCTTGAGAAATATTATAAAATCAATAAAAAAATTCTCCTATGTATTGCTTTGATTCTCATTTTCATGTTTTTTTGTCAAATGATAATGAATAACTATAAATTGAATTTAGATTTTGAATATCAGTTGTTTTATTTAAACAATTATTCTCTTGAGCAATGAATGTCATTTCCAGGAAAATCCTTTTAGAGTAATTGTTTTCTTTACATAAAATATAAAATATATATATATATATATATATATATACCTCTAATATATATAACTTAACTTTTAATTAACTGAGAAAGTGTTTTTAAAAACTAACTTTATTACGAAACAACTTAACAATTTGGATTCCAGTTCTAAACTGATTTATACAATATAAAAATGAGTTAAGTAATAAAAATACAACTAAGCATAAAATGAAAAGGAAGTGATAACGACAAATAGTAAAAGTGATTAATAAGCTAATTATATATGCAACCTAGGGTGAACGAATACGGTAACACCTCCCCCTTCAGAATGAAGCTCCTTCTGGCAGCTGAACTCCTTCCGTTGGTCCATTCTTCTTCTTCTTTCCATATTTTAAAATAATCTTCCTATATACTATACAACTTAATATTATAATTATACCAATATAAACAAAAACAGTCCATACACTTGGGATATGGAAGTAATACCTTTCATTTGGTATTGATTCCATTAATGGCGGTGAAATATCTTTCAATTTAAGAGTTTTTAAATTAATTTTCATCGAAGAAATATTTAACTGATGAAAATCTAAATTAAGTTTGTTGATTATAAATGGTTGTCCAAATGTTTTATCTTGAAATGTTAATTCTTGATTTTGGAAAATTATTTCACAGGGTGAATTTTCTATTAGAAAAATTCCTTTTAAATTTCTAGTTTCGGTTTCCCGTGCACATTTTATTATTAATTTTTCTTCCAATGGAAATATGGCTAAAAATTGATTAACTTTTGGTATGATTTCTATGTGATTGTTTTCAATATTTATTTTTATGTACTGACACTTTGAAGAATTTCCATTTAATAGAATTTGTTCTTCGCAGAGATGATTATTATTGTTCTGGAGATGATTGGGACAATGGAAAATATTACTGTGCGTGCATATGTCGTTTAGAGGTCTGATTAATTTATCAGATTTTAAAAAATATTTAGTATTAGGTATAAGAGTTACAAATTCTGATTCGATTTGGGTAGGTATGGGTAACATATAAAACATATCAAATTGAATATTATAATCTATGGGAATTGATAGGAAATAATTTATTTTATATTTTTCTACTTTGCAAGTTACGTCTATGACTGATTCAAAATTTAAAATATTCTCATGATTTATTTCAAATGGCAATTCAGCTTTATAATGAGACGATATTTTTCGCAATTCTACAAATAGTTCACTTGATTTTATTATACTCGGATGTAGGATTCTCAGTTTACAAAAAGTTAGCGAGTTTTCTACTGTTTCCATGAAATCTAGGATTACGTTAAACGTTATCAAAAGATCGTTTAACACTTGTTTTAAATAAATAACATTCTCAGAATTTGTTTGTACTTGTAAGGTAGAGTGCATTTCAATAGAGAATGGGCCACCTACGTCACAGCAACATGCGCGGAAGTGACGTCATAATCGAAGCCATGTTTAAAATTTGACGTTAGACCTTTAAACCATAGGCGTACCGATTTTAATGTTATTGGGTATAAGGGATATGAGAGTAAAATTTTAAATTAATTTGAAGAAAATGTTTGAATATCTGGACAAACAGCTTCTTTGTTATATCAGCATCCACATTGAAATAGGGTGTGTAAGAGGTGTGGATGAATTTGGAAGAGGGAAATCTATAACTGAATATAAATATAATATATTAGATTTTTTGCCAAAGTTACTAAGATTGATTACAAAAAATGTGATAAGGATCTCCAATATGTAATGTGTTATTGTTCAAATGTATAGCCAAAGTACCCATAACAAAAACAAGAAATCGAAATTAGCAGATGATGATGATGATGATGAGCAGTAAAAATAGCAAAGATATTGTGCAGTGCACTTCAAGTGGTGAAAACATAATACTGTTTTAGTTTTTAAGTACATTTTAACACTAAAAATTGTGATAAGCAAAGCTGCAATTCTAATTATTTTCAATTTCTGCCGTTCACTGCAAATAATAATTACATGTAAATATGTATTATGAGCAATAAGTAAGGATAAGAAAAATATTAAAACAAATATTATAATGAACATTTTTATTTAGTTTAACAGGTAGCAAAATAAAAAAGCCTAGTAGAAAATATCAGTTAGCCAGAAAAAAACTGTTCAGTCGATAGCAAATGGAAAGGTTGACATTTCCATCATTACCTACTTAGAAAAACGAAATTCAAAAATACATAACATTCTAAAATAGACCTTTTGTACACAATATTCTTTTTTTAATGAGATTATAAAAATTAATCGAGTGGTACACTTCTTACCTTGTATTAGGTATATATTTTATACAAGGTGAATATACACAGATTCCCAAAATTGATTGGGAGATATACTTTTTACTTTGTATAAACACAATAGTTATTCTCTACTTTTCTTCATAATTAGCTGAAATTCACATACATTGATATCAATTAAATTATCCCATCGCCTTAATTGCTATCAGACTCGCTGAATAATTCAATTCCACTTAAATCATCATTACCGCCACTACCATCTGAAATATCTTCATCAGATGAACCTGTATTTACAACAAATGCAAGGGAATCTTCAGCTTCATCAAATAAATGTTCTTTTTTTATCCACATATCCTCAGTTTTTTGAACGTGTTGACAAATAGAACACCACACATCAACTGAAACTTCGTCAAATTTTTGCCTGGCCAAACTTTCCACATCAGCTAATTTAAACGAAGTGTTATGGGCTGCCACCCAGTTTTTTACCAATGCCCAAATTTTTTCTATCGGATTAAACTCTGGATGATATGGTGGCAACCGTAATACTTTATGGCCATGTTCTTCTAACAATTTATCCAATTTATAAGTTACTGCTATACCTAAGTGTAACCTAGAATTTTTTATTAGTTCATACAGGACTGGTTTGGTTTGAAATTTGTCATGTGCAATGTTATTTGCCTCAAGCCACTGTATCATTTCAGCCTTAAGAGATGCTGAAGTAATACTTTTTTCCAGTCTAACATTATGATATGATGCATTATCAACTATCAAAACTGATTTTGGAGGCATATTAGGTAGAAGTTGCTCCCGAATCCACTTCATAAAATTATTATGATTCATATCATCGTGGTAGTCACCACTTTTAGAACCTGAAACAGAAAACATTGTTGATTTAAATTGAAGTTCAACTGGGTTATTAGCTTTTAAAATACCAGAATCAGATGCTATGAATATTGACTATAATAATGATGCATACCATGGGAATATACAAGCTAAGTAACTTTTTTTAAAAGTAGATTACAACAAATACTAATCCAAAATTTCTCATGCTCAAGCCCATATGAAAATGTTGAAGGGAAATAATATAAAAAAGCCATATTTTGAACAATCCTATATAAATATTCAAGGTATTACTAAGATATTCTTTAGTCTGCAATGGTCTCATTTACAAAGTTTTTGAAATATTGACGTTTTTTTTTAAATCAAAATTATTCTGTAAAATGGAAAATTATAATTTAAAGTACCTATATCATGAGCTGTAACTGTTCATTAGAATGTACCAAAGTTTCTTAATAATTATATTATCAATACCTGAGGGATGGTTCGCATGAAATAATTGACACTTACCTGAATTGAAAATCAATAAGGCATTAGGAATGAATCCTTTTTCTCCACCTGCATGTACAATTACAAGTCTCTTGCCTTTTGAGATTGGTTTATTTAAACCTTTCTCTGTCTCATCATACCATCCTTTCGATTGCACATGAGAACTGTGAATATATGTCTCATCTGTATATATAATATTCCAGCCTTCTTTTCTAAACTTTACGATCTCATTCAAAAAATTGATTCTTTTCAATCTAATATCATGAGACTCTATTAGAACCTTTCTCTTATCTGGAGTGCTTCTCCATCTGAAAATAAAGTAATATATGTTTGTAATTATAAGGGCCTCCTCTAAGAAGATGTAAAAAAACAACTTGTAATTTCATCAAAATACATATACAAAGTATTTAAGTGAATACAAACTGGATTAGCCTGAAATGATTGAGAACTATTTACTTTCATTTATATTTACATTGATTAACTGTGATAGTTTCAACATTTATCTTTATTGATAGATATCTAAACTAAATGCATGAAAGTCATGCTAAATACTTTCCATTGTATTGTACATGCATTTATTTAGAGTCTGCCATAACAGCACAGGTTGTCAGGTTGTATCGGAAAATATTTGTTCTATATTACTATATTAAAACTACTTACTTGAAACCCATATTTTTCAGTATACGCCATAAAGTAGTTCTGCTTTTGGTAAAGTCAGGGATGATATGTAGTATTTTTTGTAGAATACCTATAACAAAATTACAATAAGTGAAAGTTATTTTCGATTCTATCATGAGAAAACTTACACTTCAGAGTGGGAGCTCTCTTTTCCACAATGTAAAAATCATAAATTAATGCTCTGATTCTTTCCAGTTCTCCATCTCGTAAACTATCTTGAACACGTTTTCTGCGTGGTCTCATCTTATGAGGTGTTCCAAAAGATGTTGATACTCCTCTGTCAATGTTTAAGCCCTCCTTTCTAATTTTACCATATGTACCCTTGGATACACCAGTGGCTTTTAGTGTTCGTTGCCTAAAATATGCAGATATATTGGGGTTTACAAACATAATAATAACAATTATAAATAAAAAAAATAACTGCGATTGTCTAATAAAACAAATTTGCATCCTTTGCAGCGTAATATATGAAGCCAGGGTGTTTAGTACCTACCTAGCATCTATGTTAGTATAAATTACAATTTGACGCATAAATATCTTACCGGTGATTTTGTAAAGGAATTTGAATCCCACTTTCAGCTTCCATTTCCATAAATTTTGCAACATTTTCCACAATTTGTCTTCCTTGGCTATGAATTACTTTGCCTTTAACACCGATCAATTTTTTAGGAGGCATGTTAGATTTAAATAGTCAATACACTCAAAATAAAAAAACTGAGTTATCAAATAAAGTATTTATAACAAACTAACACTTTTACACGCACTAATGCAAAGAAATAAATTAAAAACTCAACTCAAATGCAAACGAAGCTTAGAGGTTAGGTTCAAATATAAACACAGACCCTTTCAATTGTCAATTTATAGCAGTGGCACTGATCATGGCGTACCGGAAGCGTGGCCATGGCAACGGCGATTTTGCATTTCTGCGACTGGCGTCAACTATGACGCAAATGGGTCATTCTCTATTGAAATGCACTCTATCTCTTATCTCAAAAAATTTTTCTTTTAATATAATTTCGTTATTTTGAATATCTTCAATTGTTTTGTTAAAATTTTCTATAATTTGATGGCTGACAGAGTACTGCATCTTTATTTGATTTTGCAAGTTGCCTTGATTTTCTTTTAAGTGTTCTAAAATTGAATTTATTTTTTCACCATCTTCAGAGTCTAAATTACCAGTTATGGTTTTTATTATTGATCCAAAACCGTTTATTAAGCCTCTCTTATTTCTATGTATCATAGAATGAATATTGAGATTACTGAACTTTTCTTCTATACTTTTCCTAGTTAATTGAATTATATTTACAATGTTATCTGTCTTACTTCTAAGAAATGTATTATTAGAAATATTAATTCTAACGCACATGTACTGTGAACTTAACTCATTATATTCTATGAATAATTGACTTAGGTCATAAAAATGAACAAAAGTGTGACTTGACTTCTGTAACTTGGCAGGTCCTAGATTAATAGGAAGAATGCCCAAATTATGAGTGATGTCCTTTATTTCGACTGTTGCGTCTCCGGCGGTGACGAACCTGAAATAAATTTATACGGAGTCTTTTTAGGACGTTTTACATTTGATAAGTGAATATTCTCAGTGGTATTCTTATGTTTTGTCACAATTTTTGCAGTTTTAAGTTTAGTATTTTTACTTTTTATTTCTTCACTTTTATATTTATTTTTTGTTTTACCTTGCGCTTGTTTATTACGCACAAAAACTTTTGTAGGTATTACCTCTGGTAATTCTTCGCGGTTTTTATTGACTTTAGAAATTACTTTCGACTTATTTTCTTGTAGTCGTTGATTTATTTTTCTATATAACAGTTTCATCTTATCTCTATGATTTTGAACATAATTATTAACTATTTGCTGATCTATTTCTATATCAAAAGGTGTATTGCTATTTAAATGACCCGTAATGATTTCATTAGGTTTCAAATTTGTCGCCGAATGAATACTATTATTATAAGCTAATAATGCATAAATAATTTTATTCTCGATGGGTTCATTTTTAAAGTCAATTTGGTTGTTCAATAATCTAATGTGTTCAATAATAGTAGAGTGGAATCTTTCCGCAATTCCATTCGATTCTGGATGTTGTGAACTGATAAAATGTATTTTTACCTTATGAGTTTCTAATAGCTCTTTTACAACAGAGTTTTTCAATTCAGTACCATTATCTGAAATTACTTGTTCTGGTATACTGTGATGTGTGAAATATTTAATTAAATTATGGGCTACTTCAATTCCTTGATTGGATTTCAATTGATAAAGTTGACCGTATTTAGAAAATGAATCTACTAACGTCAAAAATTTAGTATTTTCTAAGGTTATGGTATCTAAATGCAAAATTTGAAAAGGTTTTGTAGCTGTAGGAGTAACATTTAAATATGGTTTTATAGGATTTCTGTCATATTTGGTTAATTGACATATTTCGCATTCGTTTATAAAAGTTTGTATTGATGCTCTTTGATTGGGCCAATAATACAAAGCTTTCAATCGATTTTCGGTTTCGTCTAATCCTCTATGATTAGTTTTACCTTCGTGGTAGTTTTGAATTACTTCTTTAACTTCGTTCAAAGGAACATCTATTAGCTTTTTGTTACATTTAACTAAGTTAATTTGAGAATTTTTGAAATAATTTTGAAGTACTACACTAAATTTTTCGTAAATAGGGTCCTCAAAATAAATAAAATATTTAGTTTTTGGTACCACAAATTCTTTCACAAAGTTAATGACATCTTTCTCAAAATTATTTTTGGAAAATTGTACTATAATTCTTTGCTTATTATCATACAATTTTATAATAGTAGGTGCGGCTGGCTCGAAATTTACTTCTGAAAAAATTAACTGATTTTTTCCGATATTTAAAGCTGAATCTGAAATTGGTATACCTATTACAGGATTTTCCACATTTGTATGAACGGTAATATCATCGTCATCTTCGTTATTATTAATATTATCATTATCTGTTTCAACTATTAGTGATTCATTGTCATTAATATCTTCTGATAATGACTTATTAAATTTGTCCATGTAATCTAAAAAATTTTTAGAACACTGGGGTTCTTGTACATCAGTTTCATTAATGTTTAATTGTATACGTGATAAACAATCACTATTGGTATTTGAAGCACCTTTTTTATAAACAATGTCATAATCATACTCTTCTAGTTTCAAACGCCACCGAACGAGTTTGGAACTAGGATCTTTTAGTGAAAATAGCCATTGAAGTGGCTTATGATCTGTAACTATGATAAATTTCCTACCAAAAAGATATGGGCGGAAATATTTGACTGCCCAAACGATGGCTAGGAGTTCTTTTTCTATTACAGAATAATTACATTCTGAATCGTTTAGAGTTCTACTAGCGTAAGCCACAGGTAAATCAGATCCTATTTTTCCTTGACTCAAAACAGCACCTAAAGCGTAATTGCTTGCATCTGTGGTGAGATTAAAATTTTTCGTGAAATCAGGATATTGAAGTATGGGTTCGTTTATCAATAAATTTTTACACGTTTCAAAACATATTTTATAATCTGAATCATTTATATTAATAACCGCGTTTTTCTTTAACCTACTAGTTAACGGCTTTGTCAATTTTGAAAAATCTTCAATGAATTTTCGGTAATAGCCTAAAAGTCCGAGAAATCCTTTTAATTCCTTTGGATTTTTTGGTATGGGAAATTTCTTTATCGCTATTATTTTATCTGGGTTAGGTTTTACACCTTCTGGGGTGACAATGTGCCCCAGATATGCTACTTCTTTTCGCAAGAACTCGCATTTATCAATTTGTAATTTAAAATTGGAGTCTCTTAACCTAGCAAATACTTCTTTCAGATTACTGAGGTGTTCTTGCAGACTTGTACTGAACACAATTATGTCATCGAGGTATACCAAACATTTTTCATTTTGTATGCCTCTTAAAATATTATCCATGACTCTTTGGAAGGTAGCAGGAGCTCCCTTAAGACCCATGGGCATGCGCACATACTCGTAGTGCCCATTTTCTGTGTTGAAAGCTGTTTTAGGAATGTCTTCCTCAGCCATCTCGATCTGGTGGAATCCAGAGGCGAGATCTAAAGTTGTGAAATATTGACAACGTCCTAGCTTGTCTAGTAGCGTTGTAATATCTGGTAATGGGTATCGATCACCAATCGTAATAGCATTAAGTTTCCGATAATCGATAACGATTCGGAATTTAGGTTTTTGGGAAGCATCTAGCTTTTTTGGGACCACCCAAATATTGCTAGACCAAGGTGAACTAGAGGGCCTGATGATATTTTCATTTAACATTTTATTAATTTGATTTTGAACCTCGGTTCGATAAATTTCCGGATATCTATAAGATTTTGAATAAATGGGAATTTCATTTGAAGTTTTTATGTGATGTTTTATTTTACTAGTAAATGTAAGTTGATTTCCTTCAACGTGAAAAATATCACTATACTCGTGTAGTAACTTTAAAATTGCTTGACTTTCTTCGGAATTCATATGTTCCGTCCTAACTTTTGAAATATCGAATTTGACATTTTCTGTATAAATATTATTTAAATTTGGGTTGAGTGGTTGTTCGTATTCATCAAACTTCTCAACAAATAGAGGGGCTAAGATCTACTCTGAAAGCGGATTCTGAAGCATTTAAAATTGTACATAAAGCTAAATTATTCTCAACATTTGCCAAACACTCTGGAATTTCTAGTTTTCCAATTCGAGTGTATGGTATAATTACATCACCATTTTTTACATTTTTAATATTTAATTTAATTACTTGCTCACAACGTGGAGGCACTACTATGCAATTCGTGGATCCAGTTTTTATATTGAAGTAATTTATTTTAATTCGACTATAAGGAGTAATCAAAATATTATTATTCAAATCAATATTTGCCTTAATCTTTTTCAAGTTATCTAAACCTAATAGACAGTCAAAATGATCATGAAATTTGATGATGTTCTAACACTCCTGTATGCTGATGATCTCGTTATCCTGGCTTATTCTGAAATTGATGTTGCAAGGAAACTGAAAAAAAAATTGGAAAAATATACTGACACCAATCGTTCAAATGTTAATCCTAATAAAACAAAAATTGTTAGATTTCCTAAAGGGGGATTCCAAAAACCGAACTACACATTTTATTTTAAGAACGAGATCATAGAATTGAGTAATACATATACACATTTAGATGTAACGTTTTCTTCCTCTGGCTTATTCAGTGAAATGTCAACTGCAACTGTAAAAAAAGGTAAACAAGCCGTTGGCGTTCTCATTCCTGTGATGTGGCAAAAATTGACATGTGGTACCTTAGAATCAAACTATTTGAATCTCCAGCGTTAAGCGTTATGTTCAACAGTGTCTCTGTTTGGAGTCCTCGTTAGAAAGGGTGCAAATACATTTCTTAAATCGAATCCTTTTAGTACCGGTTAATACTCCGGACTCAGTTATTCGGACAGAAACAGGAAGAGTTAAGTTGTACAATGTTCTTAAAATGACAATAAATTGGTTCCTAAGGATTCTTCAAATGGAAAAAATTTCGCTATCCCAGACTTTGTTTTGAGCAACAGCTACATATTATGAATTCCGCTACCACAAAGTATAATTGGGCATCCCAAAACAAACAATTTTTTGTTGACGTTTGATCACTGCAGTTATGGAATCAATTAACTTATGGTCATCTAACAGCACAAAAAAAACTACTGTTTTCCAAATATTATACCTTCCTGCACCAATCTGATATTGCTACATCGTCAGCGTACCCTTTCATGGCTCTATATAATGCTTTCACCACAATACGTGAACCAAGCAATCATTTACTGTTGAAGTCTCCAATTCAGATCACTCGTACTTTGGCTCAACTCCGTACGGTTAATCAGTTTAAAATGAAGTTCACATTAAACGGCATAACCTATAGTATAGATCCTACTTTAACATGTTCTGTTTGTAACCTGGACGAGAAAGAAACTATTTTTCATATTTTGTTGTGAGTCTCCAATATATACAGTTATAAAACAAAACATATCCTGTCTGCAAAATTAGTAAATGCTCTACAAAATATAAACCTATCTGAGGGAAAAACTATATGCTGCTACCTTTGGAATATTCTCAAATTGAGGTCATTTATACTCGATGAATGATGTTTTTATTTTATTTTGTTTTTATTTTTTATTACAAACTGTCTTGTGAACTTAAAAAAAAAAATTTGTATATTATCACACACTAACCTTGCTGTAAACATTGTTTTCTATAAGCAATAAAGTCATTATTATTATTATTATTATTATGTTGAAAGATACCAACAAAAGTTGCATTGAGAAATTATAAGCAGCTGTGAGTTTCATATTTCAAAATAAGCTACAATTTTGAAGGGTGTTCGAAGTAATGTTTTTTCGAATGAAATACACTATATTTAGATTCAAAACTGGAATTTGCCCAGCCTATAGAGTATTATAAAAGTTATAACCAATGTTCCGAAAAACTCGTAACAAGTTCAACGACCTTAGGCAATTATTATCCAAAGATTATTGACTATTATCAAAATTTAAAAACACGAGAGTCTTTGCAAATATTCATTCGATCGAAATCATGGTAGTTTCATCGGCGATATAATAAAAAAAACATAAATTTAGTCCCGCACCAAGTTATGGAATACCCTTCCACTTATTTTGAAATATGAAGCTCAAAGCTGCCTACAATGTTCATACATTTTTCATTATAACAGACCTACTGAGCTTAATCACACTTATCAATCACTCTTCGTATCGATCTTATACAACTTTTTTTCGAACGGATTGTGATAATTTGGAAAAAATTGAAGAGATGTTATTTGGATGTCACACAAAAACCGTCATGCCTATACAAGTTTGGCTTGGTTCCAACAAATTGTTTTTAATTCCCTGCTTTGAATTTCTTTGAAACAGTATAGCGTTTCCATTCTTTGCATGTTCTTTATTTAACAAAACAAACATTCTTCGATCGAGAGTTCAACAATTATATAGAGACCAAGACAAAACAAAAAACTGATTTGTCAATATCAGGTGCTACCCCCATCTGTATTTATGTAACTAAATTGGGCGATGTTCATTAACACCTTAAAATATCCATTTTACCAACTCCCTTCACCTTGGTTCCAATTTGAATTTTCTTCGATAGCCTCTTACCAATTATCCAGTGACAGCGTGATTCTTCATTAAATATAAAGCAAAACTGGCCATCAGTCCAATTGAAGATATTGACGAGCAAATGCCAATCTTGCTACTGAGTTATATCTAACCTTCATTCCTTAAATATCCCGTTGGTCTGCACTGATGTATATTGTATATTCAATTTAAAATAAGTAACATATAGTCCCCATTGAAAATTCTCCGTTCCTCAACCACTATTGACGAAAATGTTCCTCCTATATTTATACTGGGCCAATGTAGTTCTCATTTTCTTACAACTTTTGTTCGTTTTTGATAAATTGGTCATTAAAGTCAACGTAATTATTATCATTAAAATTATTGTTCTACAGTCGAAATGAAATAGTCCATTAATAATTCATCGTCTTCTGGAATATTCAAACTACAAGAAATAATGATATGTTATTCTTCGAATCTCATGAAGTTGGAGTAAACTTTTATTTTTAAATTTTGATAAGCTCCTGAATTATGAATGAGCCTCTATCCTTCGATATTACCAATATATTCAAGATTTATTGTTTATTTACACAAGTTTGAACATGAGGAGTTGTATGAAATGGTTGAAAACAAATAGCTTGTTATAATATATGGAATATAATTTTGATAATCTAGTAGCAGTATTTCTAAATTGTATGTTATATTTGAAGGACATGGAATTATTTATCGTTTTTCAGCAGAGGAACAAAATTCTGGCAACTTGACAGCACAGCCTTCACCTGAATTAAAATTCAACTGGAGCCAGTCATTTCAAATTCTAAAATTATTACTGGCGTTGAAATCGTAATCATGGATCGTTTTTGCGGGCAGGCCATGTTTTAGATTATTATTCATGAGACAAGACTCTCGACTTGCATTTAACAAAACCCAGACCAAAGTTTAATTAAACCAAGATTAGAATTATTTAATTGAAATTTCAGCAATTAGAATTCTGATACAGTACTAATAATTGTAGATTGGGAAAAGGATGACTCTGTAATTATTTCACAACTATAGTGGTATTGTATTAACGGAACACTGTTAAAAGGCACAAGGTGAAAATTGTATGGGCTGGAGGTTTTCATTTTTCTGATTTATGCAACTTGATATTAAGTCCAGGTCAACTAACTGATATACAAGATAGCGAGAAAGTCTGGCACCAAGTCATTTCATTTGAAAGGAAAAAACATATAATTATCAAATTTTGAGGCTATAAACGGTATTGTATCATTCGTTTTTTCGACAGTTTCTCTTAAAAACGAAGGATACAATACTCTTCATAACCCTAAAATTTGATAAGTAATTATATGTTTATTATTCTCAAAGAAAAAGACTTCCTGGCTACCCTGTGTCATTTAACAAAGCTCCTTTGATTTCAATTAATTCGAAGTACACATATTAGTTCTATCAATTATCACTAAAGATCTATCATAATTCTAGAAATAAACCAGTTTTGATGATAATAAGTTCACTAGAGGAGGAAATGTTTACATCATATTGTCTGCTCAAATCTATGTATTATTGGGGCGAACATTTTTTCCAAAAAGTTATACTTTTCCATATTTCCATACCTTATCTGTACCTATCTTGCTCTTTCTGCTAAGCTTGGCACTCCCCTATGTGGTATACATGCAAACTGGAGCAACTGATTCCTACCAGATATATGCCCCTTTTCTCCTACCCTGTACCCTTCAACATATTTCCTGTAGGAATTTTAGGTATTCACAGGCTTTAGTTTAGGTAAGTCCCGCTTTCCTATCCAGTGCCTTCTAGGTGTTGACCTATGAACTCTGCTAGTATGTGAATAAAGGAGTTAATTCTACAGTATTAACATTCTTTTTCGTTCCACTACTTTAAGCTTTTTGAGATGTGAGTATTTCCAATTATCTAAGCCATAATAGGTTTTCCCAAAAAAAATCTCCTTTCTTGACATTGCATATTTTTTCCAGTATTACATTGACGCTTGTACCACAGAAAAGCTGCGACTCACAGAAGTTTGTTTTAGCCTTCCTCTTTGCCAATTTATCGGCTATGTAATTCTCCTCTGAGTATTCTGGATCCAACAATAAGACAACACTGTTGTTCTATCCTCGTTTATCGAGTTTTCCTTAACATTTTTAAACTAAATACACAAAAACCTATTCCCGTGACGACTTGATAATAAATATTGTCCACCTATATTTTTCTCTGGGTACACTGCCTCATGGCGTGAATTTCCACTTGAATCATACTTAGGGTTTCTCCCAAGCCTTCAGAGTGTTTCTAGGTTTCTAGCCAGTACACTCCTCTCCCATTATCTCCCATTATCTCCCATTGCTTCAGAGCTATAATGTGTATGTATAGTGAATAGTCTCTATGAGGCGATATAATAGTATTAAACTATTATTTTTGACATCTTTCGATAGCACGCTTCACTAAAATAACATTTTATTTGCAGTAGACTATGAATCAAGTTGATAACTCTAAAATGCCGTTGGTGAATCAATCTGAATTTTTTTCTATTTAAAATGGTTCGAGCTGTAGGTTCCAAAAAATATTCCATCTTCTTCATACCAAGGACGCTATGATCATTTTAGTTTCTCCAATCCTCAAAAATACATTAAATCATCAATCAATTCATAACTATTTGATAGCCAATGTTTCGAGTTGAGTGACTCATTTCAGCCACCCTGTAAACTTAATCATGACAATTGTTTGCGTAGCCATAGCCTGACCTCCACTAATAGATACCTTTTCGTTGTATACGACCAACAGGCACGTACAAAAGGTAAACAGAAACGGGCAGAAGCCAATATCAAACTTGCCAAATTGCAAATATCGCGGTACGACCCTAAGACAAAACCAATACAACCAGCAGTATACTGGGACGTATCAGTCGTTCAAAAATTTTTTCATTATTCTATAACAGCTTCAACTTCTTATAGTCATGAGCGGCGTGGTCGCGTTATAACATTTTTTTATCCATGTTTTAATTATTGTTACTAAGTTTTTCTCCATTTTATTAAGGTGGCCTTATATGTGTGTAGTCTACAAGTTATATTTTCATAGGAAGTATCACCATATTATTATGTGGTATGTTGGTTTTTGATATAATGAGGATATGTGTTTCTTTCAAATAGAGTTGTGGTCATGGTTCCACGGATGGCTTCAGGATTTTCTTCCATTTTTTTGTGATGTGTTTTTCCACTCACTTTGTCGCATGCGGATCACTCTAGCTTTTATATTGCTCTCAACACGCTCATGTTAGCTTTACTTGTATGTATGTTTGTTTGTGTTTTTGTAACCTACCCCCTGGATCCGATTTTGACCCACTTCAAACGAACAGGTTTGATTCAAACTTTGCGCACACGTCATTATGGTAATAGTGTGGGCTGCTTGATATGCAATTGTTATAATTTCTCACTATAGTGGGTTCTTTTTCAGGAAAAACCACTCGAAACAAGATTACGTGAACTTTGAATGATCTATGCAAGTGGATGAGGTTGAAGGTATTCCAATGCAAGTCGTCCAATACGCAGCCGACTCAAAATAGATCACGTGTGCTCTTTGTTTTCATGCGGTTTTTCTTGATACCATACTTTTTATTTGTCTATCCCGAAATGCAAGTTAGTAGGTTTATCCCAACTGAATATAGAACCGTTCTCCGTATCGTTCGTGCAAGTGCTGTATTTCTTTCACGTTCCAATTGATTATGGTATCGTTTTTTGGACTGCTTTGGAGGGCATACACACTGTACCTTCTGGAAGGGGTAATAAAGTTGATGTATCCATCAAATGTTCAAATACACTGAGAAAAATTTATTTATATAGTAAGAGTGTTAAGACTAATAGGGCGCAATGTATCAAATACCTTAGCGTATTGTTTTTCGGGGTGTCACCATATGCCAACGAGAGATCGAATTTACTCACACTTCTTGCTACGGAATACTCTACAAAAGGCTTTGCTTTGCTTTGCGTTTCGGTGGCGTTCCAGCCACTGTCATTAAAAATCCTCCACTGCTGGTCTCTATCTGACACCAATTAAAAATAAATCAATAATATTTTGAAGTTCAAGACTGCAACTACATCTACAACTTGAGCTCCATTATTACCATACATATAAGACACAAAACAGGAAAAATACTTGCGGTATTTATAAACTTTAAAAGGGCCTTTCATTCAATAACTTATTAGTTGTTGTGGATGGAATTATATCATTTAGATATATCTGCGAAAATATCATGTGTAATTATGGCTTTATACAGGCATATTAATCTCCCAATGGAAAGTGCTGATGGCTATGGAGCTTAGGCTGTGAACATTGACGATAAGAACGATGTATTGTGCTTGCTGTATGAAGATAATCTGGTCATTTTGGTACCGTCAAAAATAGATATACCAAAAAATTGAATATTCCACAGAAGTGAAAAGCATTCAATAAATCAATTTGGATGCAAAATTTACCCCGAACAAGCTCTTTAATGGAATGGCTACAGTTATTTATGAGAACGGTGAACATGCTGTGGCAGCTATTTTGCCCTCAATGGCTAACGCTAAAATTAATAATTGGTGCCCGAAAATTCAACTGTCTGAATATTTGACTTTCAGCTCCATGTTTAATTGTGTTACTGTTCAGGGACTCAAATATCTAGCAGTTATCGAAAGGGTACAAATATATTTTTCAAGAAGAGTACTTTCAATACATTTAAATACGCGTGATGGCATGATTCGCTTGGAAACGGGAAGCGTAAAATTGGCTTTTGATGTTCTTAAATGTTCACTCAACTGCCTGCATAAACTGTTTGGAATGGACAATAAAACTGATTCACTCTTGCGATATCAAGTACAACTGGTTAAAGCGAATAAGACACTATTTCATAAATTTGAATGTATTGGATTACTGTATTAACTTTTCATCACTCAACTTTTCTATTTGAGCCAAATAATATCACCCACATTTGCAGCCAGTGGATGTCAATTCTGTGTCTAGGTATCCTCTTATGGGTCTATGTAGTATATATTTTTTCTTAAGCACCAAGTCCGTATTCACAAAAAAAGTTACCTATCCAAGTCACCCGTACCCTAGACCAACTGATGGTTAATGATTATAAAATTTAATTCACGTTTAACGGTATTGTTAGTAGTAATATCCCTAGAG
>CAJUYG010003990.1:1687-18394 GCA_910591675.1 Galerucella calmariensis | reverse complement strand
CATCTGTGTACCAGACGGTCCCATTAGGCTGTGTATTCCTCTCTTTTCCCAGGACTCTCTATCCCGTATCATGGCCCTGTATGGGGTAGCGAAGTAGTACTTACGCAGGCATTCATCAGCCGCTCGAGAACTGGAATATCTTCCAGGAGCCGGAGCTTCTTGACGTGCCTGCACTCTTCCCCTCTTCGCACGTACCCCAGCCGTTTCAAGCGCAGGAAAGCCCTCTCCACCTCAGCCTCGATCACATGGTGAAGAGGCCGAAGACCAAGGATCACCTCCATCGCAACAGTTGGTGTAGTTCTCATGCAGCCAGTTGCCCCCAAACTGACCACCCTTTGAAGGCGTGCCAGTTGCGATCTAGCCGTGACCAAGGTTACCCTCGGCCACCAGACCAGAGCCGCATATGTGAGCATAGGCAGCATAATCACTCTATAGAACCATATGATCGTTTTGGGGGTCAGTCCCCACCTCGGACCAATGGCTCTCCTACAGGCCCAATACGTGTTTGTCACCTTGCTTAGGCGACTATCAAGATGAGCCTTCCATGTCAGTGATTTTTCAAGGATCACTCCTAGATACTTGACCTGTTCAACCACCGGCAGTGGTACTCCATCAAGATTTAGACCCTCGGGTCTTATACCTCTCTTTTTGGTGAAAGCAACTATCTCAGCCTTGGCAGGATTAACTGCAAGTCCGTGTTCGTTACACCACCCATGTACCCTATTAAGAGCCCTTTGCATGAGGTCCCTGAGAACGGTAATGTGCCTTCCAACAACACGGACAACGATATCATCGGCATACTCAATCGTTAGAAAGCCATCACCGTTTAAAAGGGTTATTAGCTCGTCAATGACTAGGTTCCACAATGTGGGCGAAAGAACACCCCCTTGCGGACATCCCCTAGCGACGATTACTTTTGCCACATGGTCTTTCCATGTGGTCTCTACTGTACGGTTGCACAACATGGCCCCAAGCCAGTGAGTGATATCATTGGCTCTATTCCATGATTTGCCGCAGCCCTACACATGGATCCTACAGGGGTGCTGTCAAACGCCCCTTGTATATCCAAGAAAGCTCCCAGGGCGATCATGCCATTTTCCAGCGCCTTCTCCACCTGAGTTAGTTGGTGTAAGGCACTTTCAGTAGACTTGCCACACCTGTCCCATGTCAGGACACTCCCGCTCGATTCCCTCACAACCGGGGAAGTGTGTCTCCAAGGTATCCACCGGGGTTTCGGTAAAAACACCCGGTGCGGCTTCCATGCAGCCTAGAGCGCTGTCCGGTGATTTCGTTAAGATCCGGCGCAGCCTTGACATTTGAGGTACCGAGACGATATCCTCACAGAAGGCCCGCCAGGCATCTCTTCGAGCCAACCTGACCGCACTCTTGTACTCATTTCGTTTCTGGCGGTATTGCTCCCAATCCAGATCCGACTTTGTCTTCCTAGCCCTATTAAATAGGCGCCGGGTATGTTGCCGTAGCGAATCCCAAAGACTTGTTCCACCATTTGTGGCCCTTACCCTCCTTCCTCGTTTTCTCGGCGCAGTTTTCTTTATAAGACGAGACAATAATCGAGCCCAGCTCCGCTATGGCCCAATCGATCTCATCATTATTGCTTAAGTTCCTAGGGAAGCCGCCAAGCCTCCTTGCGAGATCCAGTTTATACCGTTCCCAGTTGGGAGTCTTGGGGTACCTATACTTGATTGATTGTTCCTCAACAGCAATCCTGTAACTGAAACAAATGTAACTGTGATCCGACAATGACGGATCATCATTAACATGCCAGTCCTTTACCATACTTACAACGGTACTTGACGCAAGCGTCACATCCAGGACTTCAGCCCTAATCCCATTTCGGAATGTTGGTTCCGTCCCTCGGTTGAGTGAATGCAGGTCAGTGGTACCTAGATAGTCAAGCAAAGCCACTCCCCTGCTATTGACGCCTGTGCTGCCCCACATAGTGTGGTGCGCATTGGCATCACAGCCAATAAGAAGAGGCAGATTCCTGACCATGCAGTATTCCACCGCCTTGCGAAACTCCTCAGTAGGTGGTAGTTCTGGTGAGTCATGAGGCAGGTAAGCAGAGCATACCACTAAGCTATGCCTAGTACCATTCCTGCCCAGGACGTCCACTCTCACCGCTACTATGTCCCTGAAACAAAGTTCCTTTATTAGTATTTCACTTACACTGGAGTGCGTATAAATGCAAACTCTGGGATTAGGTTCACCCACTGCATAGAATAAGCTACGCCCGGGTGTGCCTAAGCCTCGCACATGACCTTTATACACCTATGGTTCTTGTATGAGGCATATGCCTGTCTGCAGCTTTGCCATCCTCTGCGCCAATACTCCTGCAGCGGCACGGCAATGCTACAAGTTAATCTGGGTAAATTTCAAGGCCCCTTCAACAGACATCGAAAATCTATAGAGGTACCTCCTTACCCATTATTAAATTACTCCGGGGTAGTCTCCGAAGTTCCCGAGAAGATAATTTGAACCTTCTCGAGCCCATACCGGATTTCCCCCTTCGTAAGGTTGAGTGCCCCCACCGATCGTGGATCGAGCCCCAATACAATGTTCTGCCTCAAAGAGGCAGCATCCCATCGGGAGGCCCGAATCACCCACCCTTCAGTCCTCAGGGTCGGATTACCAATCCAGATCCTTCTGAGGACCTCTTGGGGAGGAAACTCGATCGGCGCTGGCACCCATACCATTGCCTTCTTGAGTTGTTCAAGGGCCGACTGCTCATTAATTTGGAGCGCCAGTCCCTCCTTCTTGATCTTACTAGCAGCCACTTTGAGCCAAGCCAGAGAGCCCCCATCCGCACAGGTCACCATAACGGCTCCCCGAGCAAACGAGTGTCCCTCAAAACTTGGCACAAATGAGGCGCCAGTCTTGTACATATCCTCATGCAATTGCGCGAGGATATGCGCATACTGCTCCCTGGTGAGCAGATTGTCTGGGTAGCCATCGCGGATGATGGCCACCTTGAGGTCGCTGCTTGCAGCTTCCCCGTACGACTTCCGCTCACCGGGGACCGTGCATACCTTCTTGGAAGCCTGCCTGGCCTCTGGTGGCGTGTTATGCACCCGAGGCCTCTTGGCTCCCCCTTTGGTGACGTCAAGCTTAACCCCGCTGGGACCAGCATTGTCATGCGTGTCCCGGCTTGGTGGTGCTGATGTCACCTCTTTACAAGGGCCAGTTGGGCCACCTTTCGGTATCCCTTCTGTCGCCCTTGCAGCCCTTCTTCTTCTTTTCTCGGCACCGCAAATAGACTTGCGATGCCTTTTCGGTCTTTCAGGTAATGGGGCAGTTGTTCCTGGCATAGCCTGAGCCCTCACCGCTCCCATCATCTGAACGTCTTCATCTTGTTCGGGGGACCCGGTTTCAGGGCACCTCCCAGGAGCCTCTTTCGTAAGGGCCCTATATAGGTCGCCCATCTCCAGAGTCTCCTCAGAGGTCCCTTCCTCCTGAGCCCTCCCATCTTCTCTATCATTTGGTGAATCCATATAGATCCCACGAGTAGCAAGGGAAATCTTGGTCCACCTCCGCAGAGCCCCGCATGCGGAGGTAAGGCTACCTACAATGGGGTTTCGCCCAGTTCCCCAAGGTGATGACCAGTAGATGCCGATCTTCTGTTCGGCCACGCATCCTATAGGCCCGGTCATCCCACCGAAGGATTCAGGATTTTTGACAAGGTTGTCTCCTCTTTGTCCAGACAGTCAAGTCAAGACCCCTTCCCCCATCCCTCCGGTCCGCGAGACATGACCACAGACCAGGGAACGTTGGTATAACAGGTGATTCCGAGGTAACCTCGAACATTCACCTGGCATCGTAAACCCTATGTGCAGTCCCTTAGCCACGATACTACAGCTGGGATAGGTGAAGTTGGTCCGCGGCAGGGTTGAGGGCTGCCAGTTGAGGTTTTATGCTCAACGAGCCCTCACTTCCCCGCAACCTCTTCCTCACATAGATCATCGTCAGAGGCCCTCCTATCCACCACCTGGAGACGCGCCGGGTTGGTTCTTCACCCCCTCCACACCAATAAACACCCGAGAACAGTAACGAACATCGTGTATACCTACTGATGCGGACCCGGCAATATTTTATCAGCAGCTACATATTGCTAGAACTTAGTACAAAAACATACAAAATCAACTTATGTTATGATAAAAAAAATTTGTTCCACTTTTCACTTCGATCTGATATAAAAGCTCATTCAAACTATTACTTTTTATTTGTTCAAGTGAAATTCAAAAGATGAAGATATACTATTAATTGACAAAATATATTTTGTAAGAATCTAGAGATAATGCTAGTCGTTTCATTCGATATTCACATAAACCATAAAATGAATGATAACAAAAAACATTCGCTTCACTGCTAGTGTTGCCGCCGGGACGAGAGTGATATTTTATCTTGAATAAAGGTCCGAGTACCAAGAAATAAATATAATATCTATTTTTTTTTTACCAGCGGTTTTCGAGTTATTTGACTCCAAACACTTCCATCTGGTTACCCGTGTCTTACCATTCAGAATGATATATCATCATGACGTTTTATTGCTGCATGAAATCATTTGCAGATGAATAACTGAAAAACGATTACCTATCTGATTATCACATAAAGTTTTAAAATTAGCACACTGAAAATGTTTGTGTACCTAAAGCACAGATCATAAAGAGAACAGAAACGAAAGCTTGACAGAGAACAGTAAAAAGAGAGAGAGAGATAAGTGGACATACCCATTTAAATGCCCATCGTCTTTTGTCGACTCCGTTCGGGGTGCTTCGCGAAATTTGTCAACAGGGTTGTCAATGTGCATAATATTTCCTTCAACTTACTACGATCATAGGTCAAATATTTTATAAGCATTTTTTCAAGTGTGATAGTTATACAGATACAAATATTCGATAATTACTTGTTTTAAATCAATTTTATTTATAATCATAATTATACGATTGATAAGATTATAATGTATAAAAATCATACCATAAATATATACTTTTTTTCACAAACCATATCCTTGGCAACCATGCACAATAACGGTGACGGCTAACCTAACCTAACATAATCAAAACGTCAAAACATGCTCAAAATCACTTGTAATCTGTGCTCAAAATTCATAACGCCATTTTTGTTTGCTTCATTGTTTGAAGGTGTTCAATCGGCGATAATAATTGTGTTATTTGACTATTCGATTGTGCGTTGTGGTAATATTAACTATAAAAATATAGTGATATAGACTATTATTCTTATAAAATGAATAAACATCACGGCGGAGTGTAGTGTTCATACAGAGACTGTCCAAATAAATTTTATTCGTAAAGAAAAATAGAGTTCTTTCGATTTCCAAGGGATGAGAGTATATAATCCAATATCCCGGCCAAGAAATTTTGAAGTTTTTGATATTAACTTTGGTGCTTCAAATTATTATCAAAATTCTCCCTTGCATAGGTGTATGTTGTATATCCTTGGATAATAAATAAATCAAGAATTTTTTTTTCCGCATCAACCTCTAGGGTTATAAGCGGGGACAAAGTGTGACTACATGAAAAAACATACAATAGTTCTTACATTTTAAAATAGAGATTGGAGTCTTTCAGAAATTTGAGTACTTTTTCACAGTTTTCACTGAACGCGCGTTTGATATTGGGTGGGATGTTGTTAACTGTTCTTCTAACACTAAAACTTGCACAATCCAACAGTATATGTTTTATGGTTAGAGGCACATCACATATTAAACACTGCTTTGGTGGTTCTTTATTGAATAAATGCTGGTGTGTGATGGCTGAATGTCCTATTCTTAACCTGTTTAAAACAACATGGTCTTTCCTGTTCTGTGGAAGTGTCAATCTGGATTTTACCGATGGCATGATTTCTTTAAGTAGTGAATTGGTTTCTTCCCATTTTTTTTGCCAGATATTCCATACAAAATCCTTTATAACTGGTTTGAAATCGGAAACTGGAATTTTTTCAAAAAATGTTAGATTTTCGCTGCTTACAGAATGTCGTGCAATTTCATCGACTTTTTCATTCGACGGTATGCCTACATGAGAAGGAACCCACAGGAACTCTACTTTAACGTGTATTTTCTGGAGTCTGTAAAGTTCTTCTTCAATATTTAAGAGTATTTGGTGAGTGGGAAATAATTGTTTCATTCCTAAGAGAGCACTGTAGGAGTCCGATATTAATAATAAGTTTTTGTTTGGCTGTTTGTAGCTTCTCAATGCTTCAAGTATAGCGAGTAACTCTCCTGTGTATACTGAACAGTGAGGATTTAGCCTGATTGCGTAACTGTTGGTATCTTGTAAGAATGCTGATGCAATTCCGTTTTCTGATTTAGATGCATCCGTAAAAATATGATCATAGCTAGTGAATTTAGAAATGAGATCATAGTATTTTAATTTGTATATGTGGTCGCTGGTAGAGTGTTTGGGCTGATTTGCTAATGAGAAGTTGACTGCTGGTATTTGAATTATCCAAGGAGGAGTTTCATGAAATAATGGTAAAGACAGTTGAAATTGATCAATATTGAAATCTGATCTTTTTAACCTTTCATAAAATGGTGAGTATTTTTTCTGGGTGTCTTGGATAGTATTTGTACCATGAAATATTGTTAAAAAGGAAGGATACAGGTTAATCAGTATTTTGGTGTCGGCTCCCAAGGAATGATTTGATAGGACTCTAAGTAAGTTTATTCTCGTCTGACAAATTTTAAGGAGGTTATTGATGTGCATTGTCCATTTCAGCTGATAGTCAAATGTAACTCCTAGGAATCTTACGCCTTCCTTCTGTTCTAATTGTTTCCCATTAAGATGTAGACTAATGTTGGCTTGGCCTTTTTTCCTAAAAACTATAAAGTGGGTTTTTGTTGAGGAGAAGGTTACACCAGTTGTACTGGACCAGTTTTCTAATTTGTTGAGGTAATTTTGTAAAATATCTTGAGATAAATCTAAGTCTTTACTTTTTGTGTAAATCAAGAGATCATCTGCGTAAAGACTCGCTTTTACTGGTGAATTAAATTGATTTGCTTAACTGTTTATCGCAATTAAAAATAGGATAGGACTTAATATTGCGCCTTGCGGAATTCCGTTTTGTATTATCTTTTTACTTGATAGTTTGCCATTTGTTCTGACCTGGATAGTTCTGTTACTAAGAAAATGTTTTTATAAATGCCAACATTTTGCCTTGTATACTTAAATCCCCTAAAGTTTTTATTATATGGTATCTCCAAGTTGTGTCAAAGGCTTTGTTAATGTCAAAAAAATTGCAACGAATCGTTGGTTATACATAAAAGCCTCTTGGATTTCCGTTTCTAAGAGAACGATGTTATCTGTTGTTGATCTACCTTTTCTGTAACCACTTTGTATTGAACTTATATAATTTAGTTTCTCCAAGTGCCATTTGAGTCGGTTAGTTGAAATTTTTTCAAGTATTTTACACATACTACATGTCAATGAGATAGGACGATACGAGGTAGGGAGAGTTTTTGGTTTGTTTTCTTTTAAAATTGGTATGATTATGGCTTCTCTCCATAAATGAGGAAAGTTTTTGGAGGAAAATATCAGATTAAAAAGATCGGTTAAAATTAATTTGGCTCGAAAAGGCAGTTTCTGCAGAAATATTGGAGGTATTTCGTCAGGTCCCGCTGCAGTATTTTTTGTAGTGTTGAGGCTTTCCTCAACTTCTTGAAATGATATGGGTACATTTAGATAGCTATCATCGTCGCGTATTAATACGTCTACCAGCTCAGTTTCCATTTTATGCTCTTTAAAGGCTTCTGTGTAATTAGCATCACTGCTATTTTGTTCGTAGGTTTCAGCTAAAACTTCTGTTATTTCTTGATTGTCACATATTATTTTGTTGTTGTAATTAAGGTTATTTATGTGTTCGATTGAATTTGATCCCTTTATTTTCCTAATTTTATCCCAGACCATATTCAGTGGTGTAGATGAGTTTATTGTAGATACGTACGAAATCCAACTTTTTTTCTTGTATTTCTTAATCAAGTATCTGGATTTTGCTCTACATCTTTTGAAGTCATTGAGTTTCCCCGCTGTTTTAAGCCTTTTATATTGGTTAAACGCATATTTGGTGACTTTTATTGCTTCTGCTACTTCCGGGTTCCACTATGGAACAGGACGCTTTTTGATAATCTTTGTTTTACCTATCGCTTCAATAGCCGCTTTTGTAATAATTTCATTGAATGAAGTGATGCTACTAGTTACGTTTGATGTTACTGTGTAGCTTGATGTGAAAAGGTCTATCAAATCTGCATATTTATTCCAGTTAACTGATTTTATTTTCCATATTTGTGGAGGTATTGCATCACGGATTATATCTGAAGTATGGTTTATAATTATAGGAAAGTGATCACTGTCATGCAGATCATCTAGAATATCCCATGTTAGAGAAGACGATATTGTTGGACTGCAGAAAGATAAATCTAAGGCTGACATGGTACCATTAAAGGCATTAAACCTCGTAGGTTTGCCGGAGTTTAAAAGGATTAAGTTGTTGTTATTAATTATATTTAATAGGGAGTTACCAT
Organism: Galerucella calmariensis; assembly: GCA_910591675.1. Lineage (NCBI taxonomy): Eukaryota > Metazoa > Arthropoda > Insecta > Coleoptera > Chrysomelidae > Galerucella > Galerucella calmariensis. Next base: position 9,840 of record CAJUYG010003990.1, on the reverse strand, counting down.
TGCTGTTGGTCGATTGCGAACCCCAGGTAACATTGTGACAATTGAAATCCCCGAGTATAATTTTCGGAGCAGGAATTGATTCAATTATGTTCTGAAGTTCATTAAGTGATTGTTCATCTGGATGAGGCAGATAAAAATTACAAATGTACAACTTAACATGATGAATTACTGATATAGCGATTACCTCCAAATTGGTGTTTAGAGGAATGTGTGCGGCTTCCATAAAATTTTTGATTAGCATGGCAACTCCTCCACTAGCAATAGTTTGATCTTGTCTATTTTTAGAAAAAATTGAGTAGTTTTTAAGTTTGGGTAGCTTATGTTCTTTGAGGTGAGTTTCTTGAAGGCTTAGAATTAGGGGTGACAATTCACTGATTAAAAGTTGTATGTTAGGTAGGTGGGTGTAGAAACCGTTCAGGTTCCACTGGAGAATGAAATTTGAGTTAGCCATTTTTCTATCTTGTGAAACCAGAATGTGCAGATTGTGAAGATATATCGCTTTCTTCGTCTGTTGATGTTAGATCAGCATCTTCTGTCAATTTTTTCTTTATTCGTGTTATATTATTTTTCAAAGATGTATTTTCGATGTTTTTATGAACAAATGTTAGTAGATTTTTCAGATTGGATAAGTCGTTGGTGTAATTTTTTCTATGCTTGCGGCATGTTTAGACCCAGATGCGTTAATTATAAAATCACATAATTCAGTGTAGTTCATAAAATTGGGTGGTTTGAAAGTTTTTAGAAGATCTTTTATAGGTTCTTAAATGTGAGTTATTTCTTCAGCATTTTTATTTGTTTTAGATTTTTTTGAAGGTTTTGGTCGTCTAAACATTTCTTCATTAGATTTTTGGTTCTCTAAATCAGGTGAGGTAGAAATTTGACGTTTACAGGCCGCAGAAAGCGTCTTAGTTTGTTCTGATTGATCCGGAAGGTCAAGTGATAAATTTTATTGTCTTTGCGATTGTTCTGGTGCTGTTGAAATTTCAGGGGATGTGTTTGATGGTTTATCAACTGGCTCCTGATCTGAATTTGGTATATCTGTACGGTTGGTAGAGAATTCTATTACATTAGCATCCATCAGGTTTTCTTGACTAGAAATACAGCTTGATGGTGAATGTGCAAGAGTAGGGATATTTGTAGGTTTGACATTATTTGTAGATGCCAGAGATTGGGATGTTGGGTCGATCAATACCATATTTGGAAGTATTTTAGAGTGAGAACAATTATTCGGTGTATGACCAGGCTGTTTACAAGTAAAGCAGATGTTATCTATAGAGAGAAATATTCGGTAAGATGTGCTATCATAATTATTGATGTCCAAAAATTCAGGTATTACAGTTTGACTGGGGGGAGAGATGTATGTCTGTCTACGAAAACTATAAATGTGCTTATATTCTGGATTTGGTGTGCCAATCTTTAGGAAGTTCAACCGAGTTTCCAAGTTCAGTCCAATGTTCTCAAGCTCAGCTTCGATTATGCTATGTGGTATGGAGGGACATACATTAGATATAATCAATCGTATGTTTGGGCTTAACAATTTTCGTGCTTGAATACGTTGATGGTTAACTGTGATAATTCCATTGTTAGTAGATATGAAGTCGTTAACAATTTTTTCACTGGTTAGGTAAATACATATTCTATTGTTAGAAATGCGAGAAGCAAATGAAATATTCTTTGGAGTGATTATATCTCCCACTGCATATATATATTCTTCGAGTTTGGTATTGTCCAGTGCATTAAAGACAATTGCTTGCTTTTTTTTAGGAAAGGTTGGATTGCTTTGGCTAGCAATGTGTGAATAAGACTGTGATGAGGTACTTGCTGCGTTCTGAACTCCGCTATTTGGAGTGCCTGAAGGCGGAAATTCATCCATTTTTGATTAAATACATGGGACCTGCCTGCTAAGTGCGGCCCTGTCTTCCTTTGAAATTTACAGATAACAGAACCAGATTTGCCGTAGTAATAAAGTATAAATGTTTATTTTTAACTATGTATCGATACAAAAAGTTTGGTTTACCTTAAAAATGTTCTTGAAAAGCACTGATTTTCAAATAACTGTTGCAGTGATAGTTACTGCACTTTCTGGTTATCACCAAAATTTAGTAATGTAGCTTGAACACTGAAAATCACTATTTATTAGGGAGCAAACTTTCGTACAAGTTGTCGAAAACGTTGCCAGAATCGGCCTCTCAAGAATTATTTGTACTTTAAAATTTGGTTAATTTTTGTAATTATTTGTGTTTCCTAAAAATGGATTTATTAATTTATCTCCCAAGAGTAATGACTATTCATAACAAATCATAGGAATGTAAAAATAGTTATTTAATAAATACATAAATATATATTCGATTATGATTATTGTTTTAATTCATGGTGCAATTTTAAAGATTTAGTGGAAACTTCAAAAAAAACTAGATCCGGCACTAGAAATTGTTATTGTCCCCGAGTCAACAGTGCAATTCGGTAAGAAATTCAGAAAATATTTTAAACTGGCAACATCGCGGCCATACCGAGTTAAAGGTCCAAGGTCACTGACGACGGAGCTGAAAATCGTTTGATGTTTTACCGGGATTCGTATCTGTTCTCTTTATAATCTGTAGCTGTAGCCTGGAATAGTTGATTCAAGCATTTTTCTTTATATTAGACAATGATTCAAGTGACTCATAGTTTCTATGACTGAAAGTGGCCGAATAATAAAGCCAAAAAGCTGAATAAAGTGAAGGTAGAGACCATAGAGAAATAATAATGAGATCTCCTTAAAAAATTAACAAAAATAAGGTCATTTTTAAAGAAATTGACAGTCTATAGGGCATGTCCACGACAGTTGACATTGACAATACTTTGGTGATAAAACAATAAACAATAGACATGACGAAAAATTATCAAACAACAAACAACTATTAACCTATATTATATATTACTAAATATGCAAGCTCAACAGTTAAAATAACTTTAAAAGTACACTCAAACATGATCCATCATTATAAATCAGCATAACCTCACTATTAAGTACCACGTGGTCTGAACGCTTTGTTTATTGTCTTACCACCAGACTAGTTTGTGACGTCACGTGGACATGCCCTATACTTTTATAAATGTGGCAACTTCGGTAAAGGGAGCTACACAAAATATCTTTTAGCTCTTCTTCATTTCGTGAGAAACAAATGAAGGTAAAGTATCCCCTCGAATATACAATAAAATATTTATTATTTGTGAGCAAGGTAAATTATCCCCTGATAAGAAAAAGAAAGAAGAGATATTCATGTCCTTTCTTCTTTCTATGAATCACAGAAACAAATTGAGGTAAAGTATCCCCTCGAATATACAATAACATATTTCTTCTTTGTAAGCCAGGTAAATTATCCCCTGTTTAAGAAAAAGAAGAAAAAAAGAAGATATTCCTCTCTTTTCTTCTTTCCGTGAATCACAGCAACAAACGAAGGTAAAGTATCCCTTATAATTCAAGTTTATTTTGTCGATATATAAACTGCTCGCCAAAATTGTACTGAAAATAGAATCTACAATAATTATTTTCGTCTAAATTCGTGAAATATCATAAAAAAAATTATTTATAAATTATTTTGTAGATTTTCTTCTTTCCCTGTATACTATAAATATTAAAAAAATTGGAAAAATGTTTTTTAAATTAATATATCCTTATATTTTTAAGCAGGGCGGCCAGTGTATATCACATCGATGACTAAGACTTGTTTATGTCGATTAGCGTGACTAATGGATGAATTTTCTCGCTTTCAGTATCGAATTAATTTTTGAAACGGACCGCGGTCGTGTCGGGAATGTATATTCGTAATTCACGGGAATATAAGAGTATTTACGAATTTACGGGAGTATGTGCATTCACGTTATTGAAACTATGTGTGTGTTTCCGAATTTTTCGGGAGTGTGTGTTCGAAATTATTTACGGTTGTTAGACTGTGTGTGTTTTCGAAATTTTCGGTAGTGAACCAAAGTGTACTTCCAATTTTTTTTTCTTATTCTTTTGGGAATCAAACCACAATAATATTTTTTATTTTTTATTTCGACGTTTCGGTAGCGTTCCAGCTACCGTTGTCAAGATTGAGTAGTAATAAAATTGATAAAAAAGTTTTTGGTTCCTATCTGACACAACGAAAAAATATGACAACTAGACAATCAATAATACTTTGAAGTTTAAGACTACAAAACTTTGTTGTCAAATTTTATTAAGGTTCATTCATAGTAGATCACACCTCTGGTAAAATGTGAAATAAAATATTTTATTTTATGACATTCTAACGATATGATAGTCTACTAGAAATGGAATCCAGTGAAGTGCACGTTCCAGGAACGGTTTTTATTGGGATAGCGCTTTTTTTAGCTTATTTTGGAAATCTTGTTAATAAAACGCGTTTGTTGTTACTTTTTGGTGATTTTGTGTATTGAAGTGTGTATCGATTAACAACTATTCCAATGATAAATCATAAGAAAACCTGGATAAAAACTTATGATGCTATCCTGATAACGCAGGTAATTGATTATTGGAAATTTCTCTTCCTAACATTGGTAACCAAATTTGACTACATTCGGCTGAAATACTAGCTACACATTTATCTGCATTTAGTTGTATTAAAGCACTTCCTTTGATTTTTCGTCTTTTATTATTGGGCTCTTTCAATATTGTTTTTGTCGAATCCCATAGAATTTTATGCCCCTCTTCCCAAGCATGTTTACAAATACCTGACTTGAAGAACTCCCTATCTTTGATGTATTTTTTATGTTCACTTATTCGGACTTTCAATGGTCTAGATGTTTCACCTAAATAGAATTTGTCGCATTCACAAGATATCTGATATATGCAATTTTTTGAAGATTGTTCTTCATTTTTTGGTTTCGTTAGAATGTCATAAAATAAAATATTTTATTTCACATTCTACCAGAGGTGTGATCTACTATGAATGGACCTTAATAAAATTTGACAACAAAGTTTTGTAGTCTTAAACTTCAAAATATTATTGATTGTCTAGTTGTCATATTTTTTCGTTCTGTCAGATAGGGACCAAAAATTTTTTTATCAATTTTATTACTACTAAATCTTGACAACGGTAGCTGGAACGCTACCGAAACGTCGAAATAAAAAATAAAAAACATTATTGTGGTTTGATTCCCAAAAGAATAAGAAAAAGTAATGCCACAAGGAACTTACAGAAGATATTTCCAATTTTTGGCCATGATTTCCAAGGAATATTATTCTACTCTACATAAAGGTAAGTCTCATATTATTATCTGGTAGTTACTATAGGACTAAATAAATTCTCTATTTCTTAATTATCCATATATTTTTTTTAAAAGACATAGGTTGCTGTTTTCTATATTTTATGAATATAATATTCTTTCTTTACTAGCAATAAATGCATAAGGTGTTTTTAAAAAGATTTTTTAAATCATTTTGATCTTTTAAGAATAATTTTTATACAAAAAGTTTAACTGATTCAAAATTTATCAAAAAATTGAGTACCTGCTAATTTTAAAATAGTTTAAAAGATTCATCCATAGAATAAGTTATATATATTTTCCAAATATTTTTACTTATTGCTTAGTGGGGTAGGTACTTATTCTATAAGATTTATTCTGTATTTACTTATTTCCCAAAAACATAGGGTAGCTTTGTTATTTCCTATATTTTTCAATGCATTATCCTCTTTTTATTTCCCTCCACTACTACTACTATTAATAATAAATAAATAAATACAGTGTTTTTGAAATATTTTGGATCTTTTAAGAATAATTTTTATACAAAAGGTTTAACTGATTCAAAATTTATCAAAAAATTGAGTACCTGCTAATTTTAAAATAGTTTGAAAGATTCATCCATAGAATAAGTTATATATATTTTCCAAATTTTTTTACTTACTCTTAAGTTGGATACCTACTTATTTTATGCAATTTATTCTGTTTTTACGTATTTCCCAAAAACATGGTAGCTTTGTTATTTCCTATATTTTTTCAATGTATTATCCCCCCTTTATTTTCCAATACTACTAATAATTATAAATAAATACAGTGTTTTTGAAATATTTGGATCTTTTATGAATAATTTGTATACAAAAATTTGACCAATTCAAAATTTATCAACAAATTGAGTACCTGCTAATTTTTAAATAGTTTTAAGCATTCATTTGTAGAATGAATTATATACTTTCCAAATCTTTTTACTTATTGTTAAGTTGGGTACTTATTTTATTAAATTTATTCTGTATTTACTCATTTTCCAAAAACATATGGTAGCTTTGTTATATTTCCTATATTTTTCCAATGTATAATCCTCTCTTTATTTTCCACTACTACTACTAATTATAAATAAATACCTACAGTGTTTTTGAAATATTTTGGATCTTTTAAGAATAATTTGTATGCACAAATTTGACCAATTCCAAATTTATCAACAAATTCAGTACCTGCTAATTTTGAGATAGTTTAAAGCATTCATCAATAGAATAGGTTATATATTTTCCAAATCTTTTTCCTTATTGTTAAAAGTGTGGTACTTATTTTATAAAATCTATTCTGTATCTACTTATTTCCCAACAACATATGGTAGCTTTGTTCTTTTCTATAATTTTTCAACGTATTTTCCTCTCTTTATTTCCCACTACTACTACCAAGTTATTATTAATGAATAAATAAAGTGTTTTTGAAATATTTTGGATCTTTTAAAAATAATTTATATACAAAAATTTTACCAATTCAAAATTTATAAACAAATTGAGTACCTTCTAATTTTGAAATAGTTTAAAACATTCATCAATAGAATAAGTTATATACTTTCCAAATCTTTTTACTTATTGTTAAGTTGGGTAGGTACTTATTTTATAAAATTTATTCTGTATTTACTTATTTTCCGAAAACATATGGTAGCTTTGTTATTTTCTATATTTTTTCAATGTATTTTCTTCTCTTTATTTCCCACTACTACTACTACTACTAATAATGAATAAATACAGTGTTTTTAAAATATTTTGGATCTTTTAGGAATAATTTTTATACAAAAATTTGACCAATTCAAAATTTACCAACAAATTGAGAACCTGCTAATTTTGAAATAGTTTAAAGCATTCACCAATAGAATTATATATTTTTCAAATATTTTTAATTATTGTTAAGTTGAATACTTATTTTATAAAACTTATGCTGTTTTTATCTATTTTCCAAAAACATATGGTAGCTTTGTTATTTCCTATATTTTTTCAATGCTACCACTACTACTACTACTACTACTACTATTATTAATAATGAATAAATACAGTGTTTTTAAAATATTTTGGATCTTTTGGGAATAAATTTATACAAAAAGTTTAACTGATCAATAATGTATCAACAAATTGAGTACCTCTTAATTTTGAGATAGTTTAGAAAATTCATCAATATAGTAAGTAAGTATAGTAAGCTAATAATTTATATATAAGAACTCGGAATATTGTTGAGAATTATTTAGAATTTGAAACAGTTTGCAAACTCAATTTTCAAAAAACATGAGTAAGCTATATTGCTCTCCATATATTCCAAATTATTATTACTTCTTTATATCCCTTCTGCCAGAAGACATAGGTGAGTTCATATTTTGGTGAAAATATTATTGAAAATGTATATGTACATGTAAATATTTTGATAGAACATTTTGAAAACCGTGACTTTAAATTTATTTGTTCAGGTTTGTACATTTAAATCCTACACTATGCCAGAAAAGGTAAACTGCTGGATGGTTGCAGCCAGACGAGTACATCCTATAATAAGCCGGTGGGGAATATTTTCTGTCGGTTGTCTACGTTTTGACCGATTGATTATATTTTCTACTGGCTGGGGTCATCTTTCAGCCACGGGGGACAAATTTCCATCTAGGGGTAACTTTAAGCCACAAGCAATGTCGTTCCTCATTTTTATAAATATTCTCCTCCCTTTCTTTCACGAGTTGGTTATTTTTTCAAAAGATATAGGTAAGCTATGTCAATCCTCTTTTTTCTAAATATTGTCCTCCCTTTCATTTGCGAGTTGGTTATTTTTTTTAAAGACATAGGTGAGCTATGTCGTTCCTCATTTTTCTAAATATTCTCCTCCCTTTCTTTCACGAGCTGGTTATTTTTTCAAAAGACATAGGTAAGCTATGTCGCTCCTCATTT
>CAJUYG010003989.1:157-18401 GCA_910591675.1 Galerucella calmariensis | reverse complement strand
AGTATATATCATTTTTGTTTCAGGTACATGGCTTCTGGGATTTCATTCAGAGATTTACACTATAGCTACCGAGTCGGTATCTCAACCATCAGCTATATTATCGAAGGAGTTACACAGGCCATATGGAATAATTTACAGCATGATTTCATGGAACTACTCAGCACAGAGTCAGAAAGGAAACAAATAGCATATGGATTTGAGACGAAAGCTAATTTTCCTCACTGCCTTGGTGCAGTTGATGGGAAACATATTAGACTCAAAAAACCATCGGAAAGTGGTTCAATGCATTTCAATTATAAAGAATTTTTTTCAATTGTTGTTGTTGATTCTGATTTTCGGTTCTTATATGTGAATATAGGATCATATGGAAAAGATTGTGATTCTTCAATATTCAAACAATCAACATTTTGGAACAGAATGACAGAAGACAGCTTGTCAATACCCAAACCAAGTTCATTTAATACAGAATCAAAGTTGCTCGTTCCTTATGTCCTCATTGGAGATGAAGGTTTTGGATTACATCAAAATTTAATGACACCTTTTGGTGGCACCCATTTGGATCTCAAAAAACGAATATGCAACTATGGCTTAACTAGAGCGAGAAGATATGTAGAATGTGCATTTGGGATCCTAGCTAATAAATGGAGAATTTTCCATCTACCTTTGGACGTACGTGTAGACACGGCCATTAATATTGTAAAGGCATGTTCTGTATTACATAACTTCGTGAGAGAAAAAGAAGGTATGAATACAGAAAAAACTTCTGCATTTAAATCAGAATGTCATTTTAATAATATATTACGTGCACCAACAAGAAGGGGTGGTAATTCTGCTAATGATATAAGAAGGCTATTTGCTGATTTTTCCGTATCAGAAGATAGATCAGTTCCTTGGCAAAATGAAGCTGTTGGTAGTTAATTATACTAGTAGTGAATTTTTCATGTAGACATCAATAATTCTAGTGTTATTAAATTGAATCAAAATATATTTATCTGTTTCATTGGGAATGAAAAGTTTATGACTTGTAGGTACAGTCTCAAATATTTTCGGCAATATTCGAAAAAAAAAAACATCTTCCGAGTCCCTCACTTTGAACCATCTTTAAAACTTTTTCATTATTTTCAAAGCCAATGGTAAAATATTGCATGTAATTTTGGGACACTATTCATATTGTTTTATGATATACCAAACTTACCAAAGTCCTGCCTATTCTTTTCGGTCATGCTGTCGAAGTTTTCATTCAAAATGACACATATTTCTCTCCACGCCACAGTTTTTAAGGTTTTATCCCTATATTCTTCCAGAGTTTTGTCCCATATAATGGGTCTTTCTTCTACCAAATGTATTAAGTGTTCGGTATCTATCGAATCCATTCTGCCAAACACGTCCTCACTTAAGGAATATTAATTCGGTACTGAGAAAAAACACGTGTTTTTTTGTTTTGGTAAAAACATCCTGCAACCGCCGTCTTTGGTATCCCGTACAGTATCTGAAGAGGCTCGTCTGTACACTCCCATTGAAATGTAGATGTTTCAGTGACCGATTCAGTATTTATCTTGTTTACTGTAGTCGGAACACGGAAACAAAACCGTATGACACATAGATCCGAATCGGAGTTTTACCTTCCTTGGAATGTTACTGTATCGTCTGAACACAAACATTTAAATGTATTTGTCTCAGTAAAAAATCGATTCGGGAATTATACCGATTCGGTGCCGTGTGAACGATTACTTAGGAAAATAGCTATTCCGCACTCGGCTGCTTCACCGAACTCCGCTACGCGTCATTCGGTGAACGGCAGACTCGTGCGGAAAAATTCATTTTCCGCACTTGTTGGGTGAATAGCTATTTTCAACGACAAAGTTAATATTACACCATGGATTTGGAAAAAGTGGTATTTTAATTAATTTTTCACGTGGAATGTGAACAAATATATAAAATGGCAGCATGGTAAACACAAACCGGGACTCAAACATATTGCACAGTGAAAATTCGAAGCCGATAACTCAGCCCATTCTGCAGTTGTAGCTTCTGAAAGTTATGTAGAATTGCACTAATTTGGATTGTTGGCAAAGTAGTCTGTGGAAACACGGTCATTAAAATTTCTTGCCTGCAATTTTTTTTAAATACATTTCGTCACCGCTCCAGTCTCACTATAAACTTTTTTAATTTTGTGCACTGCTATCTGGATGTCTCCGGTTGAATATATCTGTTATTTCTTGTTCACTTCTATCATTGTAACCACACAAAAGTACAATTTCAACTTTCTCTTGGATAGCTTAAGCAGCCAATGTCAAGTATAAATGATCATTTAAAACGTTCAGTACTTACTATTTTATACAAATGTTACTGACTGACATAAATGGACTTTTCTTTAAATTTTGTAAAAATGGCTCCAATAAGTATGGTCATAATGAAGATGTGGACATTACAAAGACGAAGTTGCACCAAAATTTATTTTTTGTTATATTTTAGAGTTGTTTATTTGTATTTCCATGGCAAATTCGTTGATTTCATTTTGTTACTAAAAGAAATTATTGCACAATTTTACATTACTTTCAGAAGCTATGGCTCCAGAACGGGTTAAGTTATCAGCTTTGAATTTTTATCGAGTCCTTGTTTCTGTTTACCATGTTGCTATTCTTGAAATTTGTCTACACTTTACGTGAAAAAATTATCAAAATACCACTCTTTCCAAATTCATTTTGTAATAACTTTGTCGTTGATAATTTTTTTATAAAATTTTGGTAGTTCACATTTGTGATGATTCTAAATCCACTGGTATAGTCATATTTGAGAAAAAAATGTCTATTGTACTTTCCTCTTTTTTGGAAAATGAATATTAACATAGGAAGCCTTGAAAATGGTAATTTGAGCTATGAAAATTTGTCCAAAAATACCGTTTTTGATACTAGATCTAACACAAAAAATTAAAATCGGTTGAAAAATGCGGAATTCACAGGGGTGCTTCCAAACAAATCAGGTCACACTGTTACATGTGAACCAAACATTTTATCCACCTCTTAATTTGAAAATATTTCAAATGAAAACATATTTTCCATTAAAAATCCAACCAATAAAACAGAAATAGATAGGACATCGATGATGAAATGATCAATGTACATTCTATAAGTGTGATAAAGTGATCATTTTACTCTTCATTTTATCATCTTTCCACTAAATTTTGAATTTTCCACTAAAATATTTAAATGTGTGAATATTTTCCATATCTACTAAAAGCTCCAAAGTGAGTTAATAGATGAGCTGAGTCTAAAGTTGTAACGTCTTTTGGAAATTACACACATTTTTCACATGTATGGACTTTGAAAGCTTTTTTCATTAAATACCGACAAATATAAATAAATGCATTTTGCACTGGTAGTGATTTATGACGGTAATCATGGTCTGGAAGAACTAATGCTTTCCGGCATGTCAGACTCACTATATCTTTTCGAAGTTACGTTATACTCTGGCTTGAGATTGAGTTACAGCTTATCCAGATTGTCAATACAATTCATTCTGCTGGAATGTGAATATTGTTTGCAGAATAGTTTTTTAAATGCCCACTGAAACTGTATTGGTGTTGGAATTATGGAACTTTCTCCTTGCTGTTTATTTCTTCCAAGCAAATTTCCAATACAATCCTGATTCATTTCCCCAGTTTTTAAAAAAATATGTGGAACCTGACGAATGCAATTCCTCTCATAGCTTTTTTATACCATAAATGGAAACAACCCAACCTTTTTTCAATCTTGAATTTGAAGTGATGTGTGATTCCTCATAAATTTCATCCTATCTGAAAATTCAACTTGCAAATCTGACGCATTGATAAGATTTTTATATACATTTGAATATGATGTGAGATATTTCCCAAGCTTTTTTATTAACTGTATTGTACTTGTAGCGCTTGTAGCAGCTTATGGAACTAATCATGAACTAACATATTACATTCATTGTACTAGCAACACTACTACTTGATACTTCAGTGACAAGTTTCGCTCCATTTTTTTTCAAAGTTGGTTGAATATATATATATATATATGCGATTTAGTTAGTTTAGAAGCACATTCATGAAAATGTCTATTGTCTTCTTCATAAAAAGCCTCCACAAATGTCCAAAAAGTTTTCTTGTCATCAAAAGAAACTATACATTATTATTCAAAGTGTTCCGAGCTACTCCAATTAAGTGACATGTATTAGAAAAAATAGACAATGTTCTAATCGTTAATCTCAAATTATGATATATTAGCAGTTACTCTAAGATCTCGACTTGGCTTGAGAAAATTTGATCCCATATCACATTTTCAGTGCATCAATAAATTTTGTAGCTTCAATTTCAGTGGCAAGAATAGTATCCCAATGGTAATTTCCAGTTGAAGTAAGGGCTTCCAGCCATTATAACCTAAGCATTTCCAGCAATAAGTGTTTCTTTTTTAACAACACCCACATCACAAAACAACTTCATTCATATCATATGCTAGATCCCATTAGGTACGGATCGTTAAGTCTTAATATCTATTCCAAATTTAAAAACGTGTTTTTTTTTCAATATTTAAAATGTGATGACAAAACTTGTAAAAGTGCTGTCTCACTACAAAACTGGTAAATATTCTTGCGATTTATTTATTGGTGTTGGAAAACAATAGGCCAGTCATTGAGTTAAAGACTGTCTTCTGAGCTGAGATTTATACCTTATATTATATCTATTGTTTGTGATTTTTGTATCCAGGATCACATCAATATGTCTAACCCCTCACAACCACTGCTATCAAATACCACCACTTCCTAAACCCTTAACAATCAATCTATCACGATAAACTTTAACTCCCCAAGATCACCGATATCTTATGCTGCGGCTACTTCAGCAAGACCTCCTCCTCCCCAAGTACCATCTCGTGATCAAGCCATCATTATGCCTTCTATCCCCAGCAATGTACTATTCGATTACATCAAAGCTATAGGTAATATTGTTTCTCCCAAAAACGTTCATTTTGCTTCCAGAATCTCTCATGGCCGCATATGTATATATTTATCATATACCACTTAAGTCGATGAGCTTCTAAAATTACATCAAAGCATCTTAGTTAATTCCAATGTAATTCCTATTCTTCGCCTTATTTCCCCCACTAAAAGAATCCTTATTTCCAATGTCAGCCCATCCATTCCTCACCCTGTTATTGAAAAAGTCCTTCTCGACCTTGGATTAACACTAACTTCTCCTATTTCATATGTCAAATGTGGCTCGCCTGATGACGAATACGCACATGTCCTCAGCTTCCGACGTGTAACCTACGTTCTGCCCACCGCTGATGATTTTTCACTTTGAACGTCGATTCTTGTTACGCATGAAAATACATCACACAAAATATTCATTTCTATAGATAAAATTGAATGCTTTCTTTGTAAACAGGCTGGACACACAGCTGAATCTTGCCCCAACTCTTCCCACGACCTTCCTCCCCTGTTAAACACATCTGTCACTCATGAACCTTCCTCTTCAGCTGTCCCTGCTACTACTGATACCACTTCAGACAATCCCAAATTAACTTCTGAAGTACCACTCGCTTCCTCCTCTCCTATACCTGGCGAAAAAACGTCCCTGCTCAAGAAACAGCATTCCTGACTCTCCACAATCTTCATCACCATCCAACACTCCTCTCGATAATACCAATCCAATGCCTCCTCCAGAATTCACAATACCTTGAAAAATCGCATTACTCGTCTGATCAACAAAATCAAACTTAAACTTCACCTCGAGCAAAACATTTATCCTAGGGAACCTTTTTCTGATGACAGTAGCTTAGTAGCTTCTCTGACTCCTCTGTACTATCTCAGTAAATAACCTCATTATCTTTCCTTTAATTAATACTATTCTCTTTAATACAATGGAACTGCGATGGATTTTATCCTCGCCTTGGGAGAATTCAGAAAATCATCTCTCTCCATGCTCCTGACTTCCTCTGTCTCCAGGAAACCAATTTTAAAATCAATCATCAGCGTAATCTGAAAAACTTTTGAGGATATCATTACATCGGTACCAACTGTGTGAGAGCCAGTGGTGGTTCTTCTATATTTGTATCTAGCGACATATACTCATCTCATCTTCCTCTAACCACAAATTTGGAGGCAATTGCTGTCACCGCTTGGTACCCTAATAAGCTAATCATTTGTAGCATTCACATTTCTCCTGACATCTCTCTTAATGAAGAAGACCTGACCGACCTAATTTTTCAGCTCCCCACACCCTTACATCCTTGTTGGTGACTTTTATGCACACCACACCTTTTGGGGCTCCACCCGTAATTGCTCTAGACGCAAAGCTATAGAAAACGTATTAAACTCCTCCGGAACCTGCTTGTTGAATACAGGACTCAAGACTCACTTTAACATATCCTCCGGCTCCTTCTTTGCCCTTGACCTCAGCTTATGTGACCCCAACTGAACTTTCCCTTTCTTGGCAAGTTTCCGATGATCTTCATGATAGCAACCACTTTCCCATTATTATATCTAATCATTATATTAAAGAAACTATCTCTAGAAGCTTCTGGCACTTACAAAATACAAACTGGCCTGAGTTTACTCCTCTTCCTTAAACTTATTTATCCTCATTAACCATTTCTACAAATGTAAATGACACTCCAAAAATGTTTACTGGTAGCATACTTGCTGCTGCCAACACTCACATAGGTAAAACAGTCACTTCCTCGGCACATAAAGCTGTGCCTTTGTGAAATTCAGCTTGTGAAAATGCCATCCGCGAGTCCAAACACGCTCTTAACAGGTTTCGACGATATAGAACACAAGAAAACCTTCTCCTACACAAAAATCTAAAAGCTAAAGCAAAGTACTCAGTCAAGCAAAGCAAAAAATCCTCTTGGCAAAACTATACCTTCTCTTTGGATCATAATACAAATCCCAGTCAAGTCTGGAAAAAAATAGCTCAAATTCAAGGCAAGAAAACCAACACCAAAACTACCTCCTTAATACTTAATGATACTGTTATCTCCGAAAACCAAGCAATTGCCGATTCCCTCGCTCAAGTCTTTGAAGACAAATTTAATAAACGTATCCCCATCTCTATCTCCCCCAATTCACATATTCAGCCTTCCTCCTCTCTTCAGTCAAATTCTCGTGATGTTGCGTCTATCAACGCCCCTTTTAACCTAAACGAACTGAAATCTGCATTGTCTACTTGTAGAAATTCAGCTGCCAGCCCTGATGAGATCCCTCACATCTTTCTCAAAAAATTCTCCAATCCATCTTTCTCTAAGCTTCTCGATATTTACAACCTTATCTGGAATACTCACCTGTTCCCTGCCGCATGGCGCAAATCTATAATCATTCCAATTAAGAAAGCAGATCAACTCACCTCATCGCCTAATTCCTTCCGACCGATCTCACTTACTTGCACAACCTGCATTCTCCTGGAGAAAATGATCAACAGAAGACTCCTTTGGTTTTTTGAAAAGTACAAAATCATTCCCAATGCCCAATCCGGCTTCCGGCGACATCGATCCACTCGCGACAACCCTGTTCTTCTCCAAACACACATTTTTAAAGCGATAAATAATCACCAAGACGTCGTTGCAGCCATCTTTGAAATCGAAGGTGCCTTTGACTCGATATCTAGGACTGCAATTCTAAATAAATTTTCCCAATACAATCTCCATGGTAACATTCTATCGTTCATCAATAATTACCTAACTTGTAGAACATTCATGCCCAATTTCACCAACCCTTTCCTAAAGTTAGGTAATACCTAACTCAGATTTTAGAATTGCTAAGTGGAATTTTCGTTTTACCACGCGCTAAGAATTACTTGAAAGTAACAATATTGGGTATTTTCTACCATGCTTAGGCGTTTTTTAGCGCATAGTAAAACGTAAATTTTATTTTGTCATTCCAAAATCTGATTTAGGTATTACCTAACTTCAGGAAATGGTTGATGAAATCGGACATCAGAGTTTCTGCTAATGGTAAACTCTCCTCACATCACCCACAAAATGCTGGAGTTCCTCAAGGATCAGTATTAAGCTCTACCCTATTCATCCTCACAATAAACGAATTCTGTGACAATTTTACTACACCCATAAAACACGTACAATATGCTGATGACCTAATTGTGTATTGCCATGGTAAATCGATCTCAGCAACTTTCAAACTCCTTCAAACCGCAGTAAACCTTCTACAAGATAGATCTACTCACCTTGGATTATCCTTATTCCAAAACAAATCCAAAATAATCAAGTTTCCAAGAAGAACTTCTCCTTCACCTCACATTTTCTTCAATAACATACTCCTACCCATTGCGAATCAATGTAAAATTCTTGGAATAACCTTCGACTCCCGACTTAACTGGAAACACCATATCCATGAACTCAAAGACATCTGTATAAAGAGACTGAAAATAATTAAAACCCTCAGTCACTTTCACTGGGGTTCCGACGAAATCGTATTATTAAGAGTATACAGAGCTCTCATCCGCTCAAAGCTTGATTATGGCTGCTTCATTTACATGTCTGTCCCCAAATCTATCACAGATTCACTGAACTCTGTACAAAATACTGCTCTTCGCCTCTGCCTTGGTGCCTTTCGCTCTAGCCCTGCTGATAGTCTCCACATTGAAGCTGATGAACTACCCCTACCCCTAAGAAGCAAATCCCTACTCCTCTCATATGCTGCCTCAGTATCCTCCAATCTCCTCAATCTTGTTCACTCTCTTTTCATTTCAACGACTAATCCCCCTACTTACCCTCGAACAATCATAAAATCTATTCCCCGAATACCCACCCCTTTACTCAAAGATACCGACCTTTCCCTGACCTCCCCGCTCCCTCTACCTTCTTCCCCACCTTGGACCAAAAATATCCCTACAATCGATACCTCACTTACCATTTATAATAAGCATGAATCTCCCACTGCACTTATAAAGAAAGCATTCCTAGAATTACTACAAAAAAAACCTTATGATTTAATACTCTACACAGACGCTTCCAAAACTGACTCCGGTGTTGGTTGTGCAGTTTCCACGAAGCATGAACTCATAAGCTCCTTCACCCCACCTATAGTGTGTAGCGTTCACACAGGCGAGCTACAAAGCATTTTTCAAGCTTTCAAAAGCATCCACCTACCCCACAAAAATATTGCAATATGCACAGACTCCCTTTCCTCCATTCAGTCAATCAAGTCAATCTTCACTGACCACCCAATTGTCCAGAATATACACGACATCTATCAAACTCTCGTTGCTCAAAATATAACAGTCTCTCTCATCTGGCTCACATCGGCATTGATGGTAACGAAACTGCGGACCGCCACGCGAAAGATCCTACCACTAACAACGACCCAACACAAATTGTCCAACTCGCAACCGACCTGAAGATCCACTTCAAACAGGTTATACAAGATTCTTGGTGACACCTGTGGCGCAATAGCACGACAGCACTTTATGATATCCATCCATCCACTTCTCCTCTCTCCATGAACTTTTTAACCCGGAGAGAGGCTACTACAATCAGAAGAATCCGAATCAGTCGTACCAAACTCTCACACGGATATCTGATGTCTTCAGGAAATCGTCCCGTTTGCTAAAGCTGTAACGATATTGTGACCGTTAAGCACATACTAACGGACTGTAAACAATTTTCTGCTATATATAAACAACTTGATCTTAGGCCCAACCTCAAGGAAATGCTCCACTGCCCTACCGAAATCAGGAAAGTCTTACAGTTCCTGAAAGCTACTAATCTATACTGTAAAATCTAATTTAAATATTTGTAATAATTATGTGAATATCTGTATTTCTTTTTTCTGTGCCAATGACCAGCGCTGTCGAGGCACGTTAAGCTAAAATAAAAAAAAAACAACTTCATCCTTACCTAAATCAAAGTATGAATATAGGATTTTGAGGACTTTTTTCATCTTTACAAACTGTACAATGTTTGTAATGTCTCGTTATTGTTTTCATCGACTTTCAATGTATCAAACACATCATTATTTTGAAAGGAAGGTTCTGGTATAAGGTCTTCAGTTAATTCCTGCAAAGTTTTTTGAGATAGTGAATAAAAAGTTTTTCTCAAGAAAGTATAAGTCCTGGGCCCTGAAAAATGAAGTGATGTTGCAGGTGCAAAAGATTCTCCTTGATATCCAATGATGGTATCTATAAAATTGAAATATTCACCAATGTTAATATGCATCACATTTTACATGTAATAGTCTGTATACAGTCAGTTCAAGCACCCTGTACATGTACATGCACCATGTACAAGCACATGCATAGACCTATGGACAAACCCAAAAATAATCCTAGTTTCTAAACTATTATATAGGTGAGTGATCATCAGTATACTTTTTTGGATTGTTCTATTGATAAATGTGTATTTATAAGTCCATAAGCTGTTACAACTAACTTCGTACAAACTATATTATATTTCAACAATTCCTCCCAGGATGCACCCCTAAAAGAGCGATGCACCCGGGGGAGAACCTTCCATATACCCCCAACCTCATCCGATGGATCCTCATCGTCGTCGTTCGCGATTTTCGCGTACAGCTTGTCCCTAGCCAAAATGGCTGTTGGCTTGTGTCGAGCTGTTTTCTACTTTGGCCGTGTAACTGCGGTGGTTATATCTACGACGGTCTTCTCGCTTGTTTCTCGTCTTCTGTTGTGTGTGTTTTTTGGCAGCATCTATAAGGGACTGATCCTCAGTCGACGGACTTCAATTAAAGACTACCCTATAAAGTGGATCAATTTGTTTTTGTGTACCTAGTTGAAACCACTACTCATTTTTCATGGATGTGCCGGGCCTTCTCGTAGGCAGGTCTACTCCAGATTCTCCATAGGTGACTTTAGACAATAACCTTGTCACCTGTTCGAGAATCTTTTGTATATTCGGGGTGGTTTTCATCGTTTTTCCATGGATATCGCTTGGGGCGTAGCTGACTCCTGGTTTCGCTCCTTTTGCAGGTGGTTTTCATGTCATCCTGTTGTTTGGACCTATGGGAATCCCTTGTAGTTTGCTGGGTGTTCTCCCTGTCAGTTTGCGCAGGTGACTGGCTTGTCCCTTGGTCTTTTGCATTCGCTGGATTCGTGTGATCCTCAGCACCTGACTTGGTGTTCACCAAGCACGTCATCTGTCGTCTTCGTATTCCAATTTAATATTAATTGCACAATTCATCCCACTGGTAGCTCATAAAATAGTTCAATTGGTGCCGAATTCAACTACCTGAAATGAAGTGCTCTAGCCTGGGACTATATCATTTTACCGCGAAACTTATTTTCCCCAAAATTATGTAATGTACAAACAAAACACTTCCAGCACAAATAAAAAGCGGTCATGACCTACAAATTCTACAATTACACATTGTTGTTCGGTGTATTCCTTGTACATAGTTCTCAAGTGAAATAGGTTTTGCATAAACAGGTCCTTGGTAGAAATTAAACAATGGATGAACTACCACAAATTGAGCATTAGTGCTCATAAATCTAAAGCTATTTTATTCCAAAAGACCAATAAGTCAATTGCACGCCCCAATATAATTTATAATAATGAAGTTGTGGAATGGGTTAATTCCATGACATATCTGGGGGTTAACTTTGACCATATCTTGGAAAAGTCATATTGATAAAATCGAAAACAGAGCCATCAAAGCAATTAACATATTGAGTTACATTGCAAAAACTTGGTGGGGGTCTCACCCTACTACTATGTTGATATTCTACAAAGCCTTGGTACGTAGCCACTCGGACTTCGGATCAATAATCTTCTCATGGGGGGTTTGCAAAACAGATTTGGAGAGGCTGGATAAAGTACAGTATCAGGCTATTAGACTTAGTTTAGGAACAATGAAATCCATCCCCATAAATATAATATTATCAGAGGCTGGAGAATGGGATCTAGGTCATCGCAGGACTTGGTTGGCTGAAAATTTCTATTTAAAATTGCTTTCCTCACGATGAGCAGAGTATATAATCTAGTTTCCGATTTATACATTGATTATAATGATAAAATTAACATGTGGGAGAGAAAGGTTACTCCTCCATTGATAGAGGCCTTTGATATTGTGTCTGTTATTGCTGGCAGATTATTAGAACACACTTAATTACCTTGCAATTAATTTCATTGGAATCTCAATATTTTAGTACTAAAGTGATAGATTTGAAATTGGAGAAGGACAAAGTGAATAAATGGGATTTTGTCCAAAAAGTTTCAAATAAATGGGGTGATTCTGTTTACAAAATATTTACAGATGCGTCAAAATCTCATGATGGTAGAGTGGGTATCAGGGTTTACTCCAAAGAGGCAAAGATCTATGGGTTGCCCAAGTGAATTTAGCATTTGCACAGCGGAAGTATACGCTATATATACTGCCTTAAAACTTATAGACACGTTACAACTGAACAATTGCATTATTTTCTCAGAATCCCTCAGCGCATTGAATAGAATAACGTCTCAGGGACTATCTGGCAAGACAGACCAAATTACCTTGCTAACGAAAGAGATTTTATGGACAGCTCACGCCAGGCAAAGAGGCATGGAATTTTTCTGGATTCCAAGTCACACCCATATAACAGGTGATGATACTGCTGATAAATTAGCTAATGATGGAAGAGACTACAAGCCTACCTTTTCCAAAGTTGACTATAGAGAATTCATACCGTATCTTAAGAATTACTTATGGATTTCCTGGGAAAGGAGATGGAGAAGTATGTCCGTATGTAGAGGGAATTTTTATGCCAGTATCCATTATAATCCATATAGAAGGTCATGGTTTAAATTTCTTAAAAACAGTTCGAGAGCCTTCGTCACTGTGATGTGCAGACTTCGAAGCGGGCACTGCTGCTCCCCAGTGCAGCTACATCGTATTGGAGTGAAGGAAGATCCTCATTGCACCTGTGGTAAAGAGGGGGATGTCAATCATATATTCCTAGACTGTGAAGTGAATAATTTTTGATGTAGCAATTTGTATGAAGTCTTGCTTGGCAGTATTAACACCGGTCCTGTTTCCATAAATAACATTATACACTCCACATGTTCAACCTCTATGCGAGCTTTAATGGACTTCTTAGTGTGCAGCAACTTGAAATTATAATCCCTGCATTCATAATTGGTTTGTTCTAAATTTCCAGTGGAATACATTGAATTGACAAATATTCGTGTTAGAAGGAGTGGTGCCCTCATCACGACACTGGGTGCATGGATATACCGAGCCCAACAAAATTGGAGAAGAAGGAGTGAAATAGGCAAATGGAACTCAGCTTAGTAGCTTAGTATTTCATGAATATGCACTAATTTCATCTATCGAAGGCGACTTGAATATCAAAATCGATTGAAAAACTTTCCGACGTAATGCGACAAGGTTTGGCCGGGCGTATCCTACTGACTGCGCCAGTTATAACTCAATTGTCCATGAAAAAAAAATTATTTGTGAAGGTTAAGACTACACTAATACAATTATACTCCATTGGAAATTTAGGATTGAAGATCTGAGCATACAATTAACAACCGAATAAACTAGAAGTCTTTTGATCTGAAGAAACAAAACGTATTTATATGATAACTATAACCCTGTCTAAAAAAAAGAACCATTCTTGGTTGCTTACTGCAACACTTCATATTCTTATTTATTCCGCCATCTTAGATTCTGAACTGTCTTTCATATATGGTTGATCCATTTGTTTTTTCCTATTATAGGTGATGAAATTTTTAAAAGTGATTAATTGATTTGTGAAGTACCATATATTTTTTTGAAGGAAATAAGATATTTGCAGATATCTCCACCTAATATGGGCGTACAATGAAATTTTTGAGGGGATTGATTTATTCGGGATAACTTCCATTTACCGAGGCTGCTTGCCTTGTTGGCAGTCCCAACGACAGTTTTATTTACTAAACACAGAAAGTAGATCTGACTGAGATATTTCCTAGATATTCAGGATACTTCTGCTGTAGTTGATGTATATAGGGGTGTAGAAACAAGAAACATTCAAATGGTTGTAATTCTAGCGCCAACTTAATTAACTCAACGATAAAATATACAAGATGTGTAGTTATCATAAATAACTTCTAAACTCACAGGTATTTCCAGCACGTACGGAATAATTAATATCACCATATTTTTATATGCAAGATGCAACTTTTAATTACTTATTTTTCCTTCAAAAAACTTCTCAGTAGGTACTCTTGAGATCTCGGAGAATATTATTTTTACTGAAACGTTATAATTCACCGAGAGTTATATACTTTCCTTACAAAAAATATTTACCTGTCTGAAGGCATTAACTCTTGTAACTGCAAATTAGTTGTTTGTCCGTTTTAAAAATTCAAGAAGTGTACTAACAAGTTTCGTCAACAAAAAGTCGCTTAGATAAAAGAAGAAACCAGACAGATTAAAAATGCAATTTAGTTTTCGTTCACCATTTTTGTTGTAATAAATCGTCAGACTGGGATTAGTTTTTAATTAAATCTCCTAATATCTCAACAGTTGAAGTAAGATAAATATGGGGCCCTCCACTACGAACTTTGCAGATCTATTGTGTGTGCCCTCCTGTTATTCTAGTGTTTTTGGAACGAAGTTCCTTATCGCGCATTGTGAAAGGATGCTAGACGGATGAAATGCTTACGAAAAGTTTTGTCACGACACTTTTTGATATAGGAAGCTATGCGCTAAGCTGTGCGCATCGCATGTTTCTCTGTCTGTATCTTTATCTCTTATAGAAAGCAAATAAATTGAAAAAATTTTCACCATAGTCCGGGCGCGAACCATCAACCTACGCGTCTATATCAAGGCATTCAACTCGTCATGCTGCAATGCGCTCTCATGTGTATTAGATGCGAAGAAAGGTATTACATGCTGCAATTTCTATTTCTATTTCGCATTGAACAGTGGTGTGGTGTCGCGTCGATTAATTTTGTTGAGTGTATACAGGTTTTTTGTAAATAATAAATGATAAAAAATAATAATAATAATGAATGAATTTTAATAAATTCAAAAACAAATCATATTTTAATATTACAATTTCAGAACGTATGTATTTAGCAAGCCGTGCGTGTTCTAACCTATACGCTGTTGTGTTTACGAAGTCGAGAGAATATAATATATATATATATATATTGTAATGTTATGTATTTATGATGGTGAGATATTACTTATAATGTATGATTTTGAATGTTCTTTCTAAATATATTTATTTTAAAAGTTGAGCGCCAGTTACCTATAAGGATTTTAAAATTTATTTATTTTCATTTTCATTTAATTTTTTTTTATGAGACTTCCTTTCTTGTTTCAAGTATTGTCAATTTTATAATTTTCGTCTGTACTCAGGGAGCATTCGTGGTCGTGCCTCTTTCAACGACCTTTCAACGGATCAGACTGTGCTGTGTATTTGAGGTTAAACGTAGTCAAAAAATAATTATTAGTTTGATTCGAAGTATTTTAATAACAATGCAAAATGATCAATTCTTGGAATTAAAGGAATTGTGCAACACATATACAATAATAATAATAATAAATAACATATGATGGAAATCAAACTATGCTACGATGGGATGAGGATGAAATAAATTATGAGATTAAGTGCATATCATTATATAAACAATGTAAAATAACCTAAGAATTATGTAATGTAAAATAACCTAAAAATTATGCAATTATGAAGTATGTTTTTGTTTAATTTTGATACAGCAACCCGGTTGTAGTAGTAATGTAACTTTTAATATTGTTTTGAATATTTACGCTTTAAAAATAGTTATTGTACTCACACATAATAGGTACACTGGAGTCTATTGGATCGATACCTTGTATACTGTGGAGTAGGTACTATCTTCTAAAATATAAGAAAGCTTCTATGGGAACTCCGGATAAATTTTATTATTCCTCCTACGGAATTGGTAATGGAAAATGTGTAAAAAAAAATATATTTTCCTCTTCAGCAGCAGGAACTTATTTACAATAATTGAATATAAGTAAATATTCAATATTTCATGCTACTTGTCAAATATTAAACTTTTGACTTTTCAAATTTTCTCTTCCGTCAAAATTTTGTTTTTGAGGTTATGTCTGATGGATTTTACGATAAAATTGACGATGCTTACGCTTCAAAGGGTTATGAGACACTAAATGACAAATCCTTCGATTTGAATCAATAGGATTCGCAAGATTTGACGTTTATATTTTCGAATGTCATGAATTTTTGGAAATGTCAGATTAAATATATTTACAATTTTAGATATTTAGCTTATTTCAACTTAATACTAGGAACTATCAATGACTTATCTAATTTAATTATTCGTACTATGGTTTTCGTTAGTTTTTTGGGGCATTTTGTAGCACTTATTTCGGTTATTCACTCGCGCACTTTTTATGTCTTTGCTCCAAAAAATATTTATTTCTTACCCGATCTAAAGCTTTCTCTATTTTTAATTTACTGTTTACAATATTTTTATCACAACATTTGGTTATAAATAATTGGCCATTTCTTAACAATATTGAATTATGCTCTATAACATATTAGTTTATACAGCTTTATTTGTAGCTAAATGTTGTCTATACTTTTGTTGGACAATAATTATCATTTTCTATTGAAATGTTTACGTCTTGCACAATTTTACATTTAATGACATTTTATTTTCGAATTATTTTTCTGCTGTAAATAATGTCGATTTTAAAAATGTCTTGTGGGTGACTTTGTTTTCTTTTATTATAATATATATATATATATACACTCTGTTGTGTTTACAAAGTCCCGCGCATCTATGACGTGTAAGAAAGAATAGACAGACAGAGTACATATATATATTGTAACATGTTGAAACTGATAATAATAAGTTACTATGGTAAAACAAGTCTGATCGTATAATTTAGTAAATATTTGATAGATTCTATTTCATAAAAATAGTGAAATGAAACCAGAATATAGGGGGAAAAGGATTTTATTAGATCATAAGATTGTTTGTAACTAATTTTAAGTTGTGTAAGTGGCACCAAAGTGATCTTGAGAATTACAAATAAAAGTGAATTTTTTCTCAAGTGAACATTCAAAGGTCAAAATTCTACAAAAGAAAACAAACTTTTGAATATTTAATTTGACAAGAATTTATTTATTGATTACCTGTTTCATAAAGTGGGACAGGAATTACTTGGAGTAGGTTTGTTTTAATCCTGGCAGAATGAACATAGAAAAAAGAAAAAGCTATTACATGGTTGCTAGGAGAAGGGAGTTTTTTTGAAAGAAATAAGGAGTGAGATTATAATTTTTGATGTTTTTGAAAACTTTTATTAAAAAAGTATAACGGATTGATTATATCTAGTACCATTTACACCATTTCGATAAATCCTATACCTCCAAATTTCAAGACACATGGTCTAGGAATGACTGACACTGTCCAGTAGCTGAAACCATAATATTTTCTGAAGCATACCTGGAAGAAACAGATACATAAGATTACCAGGTATCAACCCTATAATATTTTGCAAAATATCCACCGTATACTTATAAGTACGTACAATTTCATGAATTTGGCCAAATCTATCTAAATTTAAATTCTGAAAGACTTTTTTTTTAACAGCTGTCAAAATTAATCAGATTTATTGCAAAACTTATTATTAATTTCAGTTAAAGTTAGTTAGTATTAATTGAATTTGAATTACGTGTTGCTGCATTTAAAATCTTGAACTAGAATATAACATAACCTCAAAAAAATAAAAGGACTCCTAAATACAGCACGAAATTCAAAATCACATATTTATTTGACACCCATAAGATGGTTTTATTTTAATTTTTTTAATATTTTGAAACTTAATAGACTTACCTCAGCTTAACTATTGTTTAAAATCACATAAGAATTTATGCATGTGGTATAAAACCATATCGTTATTATAATAAATACTTTCTATTGCAATACCACAGATTTGTTTTACTATAAATAACTTTTCTTCTTTTCTATTTGTTAAACGTTACACCATAAAATAAATTACACCACCTTTTTATATTTCTATGACACTACTGTTTGTGTTTGACAGAATCATAGAATAGAATTACGGTTGGGGTTAAATTTTTTAAGGAACTCATGCTATAGGATGACAGTACTGAAGCACGACCCATAGTGAGAGTAAAATTGTTGTAGTTGGAATAATTTTTTTTTATTAACGATAAATAGGATTTTGTCTTTGTTGCTTGACAATTTTTT
Source organism: Galerucella calmariensis (assembly GCA_910591675.1). NCBI lineage: Eukaryota > Metazoa > Arthropoda > Insecta > Coleoptera > Chrysomelidae > Galerucella > Galerucella calmariensis. The sequence goes on along the minus strand of CAJUYG010003989.1, from coordinate 213 downwards.
TTGTCATAGCTCAAGGACTGGCGCCCAGCGGGAAATTCGAAAGAAATTAATATTAT
>CAJUYG010003988.1:16855-35256 GCA_910591675.1 Galerucella calmariensis | reverse complement strand
TTATGTGAAAATAAGTTGTGTCTTATCGCTCTGGGATCTTACTCTATTATATTGAAAATGAAATAGAATTAGAGCAGTACTCAGACGAACGAATTCTTGTAGTTAATCTCAGTGACGGTCGCTACCTGTGGACGGTATCACCCACAAAATTGTCGTTATTGGTGGTTCAATGCAAAACACTTGGACGACAGACCGCCTTCGCAATGCGACAAATGGCAACGAGAGTTTATTTTCCCGGCTACAATACTCCCACCACGTCAAATTTAGTAGTTGGAGTGCGCATGCGTCCAAGCTTTAACCTTCTATTCCATGTGACTGAATGTGAGCAGATTGGCATGGCATAGGCATGGGTTTTCTTGTTTTTCCTTTAGTTTTCTATTTCTTATTTTCTGATATTTTATACATAGTTACACTTTGATCAACCGGGCTTGAGCCTAGGTTTTCTTGTTTTTTTTTTTAGTTTTCTATTTCTTATTTTTTGATATTTTATACATTGTTACCTACACTTTGATCAACCGGGTTTGTGCCTGGGTTTTCTTGTTTTTTCTTTAGTTTTCTATTTCTTATTTTCTGATATTTACATATTATTTACTTCAATATTGTTATGTTTGTTTGTCTGCCATTACTTTAGTTGATTAGAATGCACTTTCAAAAACGACCGCGCTGTTCGATGCGATACCTTTGTCAGTTGTTTTTTGTGTTGTATTCTAAATCAGCGGTGCGTATATTTTCGTGGGATTGAAATCTTTATTGTTATCTGGGTTTCATAGCACTGCGAACTGGGAAAAATGTATCCACTTCTTTCGATATAAAATCGTGGAAACAGCGCCACAAACGATTTTAATTTAAAAATCGTCCTATTATTTGACAAAAGCGACTGTCTCATAGTAGTTTATTTAGAAAGTTGAAACAACTTTGCAGTTGAATCGTATACAATGGTACAGCTGTCAGTTATACATAAGAGACCATGCTCTGAGTTTCTTTTTATTTTATAATATGAAAAATTGGCAGCTGAGATTATGAACAATTCATTCTAGAATGACAGGTCAGCCATATTGTTCTGGAACCTCATGTCACATTTTATGCATTTTTTATCTTTTTTTCGACTTCCGGCTGTTTTCATCAACCAAGCGATGTGACTATTTAATTGATCTTTCTGTGCACCAGAAATCTGATGCCATTAAATCACATAAATCCTCTTTTGACTGCTTTTTTCGTTGTCTGGTATTTTAATTATTATCTGATTTAATTCTGAGCTAGTTCACTGACCAAGTTATATTTGAAAAAATAGGCACGTTTTTTAAAATTATTTATTCAACATTGATTGAATGATGTCGGTCTCAGCTGCAACGACATGCTAGAGTCATCAGTAGCTTAAATCCTCTGACCACTGACAATTTATTTCTGAGTTGATTGTTGTTATCAGCAAAAATTTACGAAATGAATGAAGATACTTTGAAAAGTGCTGTAGTTATTTTAGCCTCTAGATTTCGGAGTAGCAGTTCATCTGATAGTTCAACTTGAAATTTTTGGAACTTCAGTTCTTTACGTCAGGTTATGTTTGAGCGACCGGGGGTCGCGATGCAAAAGATCTTACTGTTCCGTTATGTTACGTTGCTTCGTTATGTGCCTTGCTTGCGTGCTTGTGCTCTCTCCTGAGTCTCTCTCTCGTTTACGAAGAAAGTTTACGAGAAATAGGACTAAAGGAGCTACTATTTTCAGATACTCTCCTCAGGAACTTAAGTAGAAGTAAAGGGGCACAATAGATCTCTTAGGTCCCAGTGAATGTCACCCCAAAATACATTCATACATAGTAGTGAAATTCATTATTCTCTCAGGGTGATGTGATATCTTGAGTTATTTCAGACATAACGCCTGATAAATGACATTTCAGCCTCAAGGTAATTATTCTCCTCGACTTTTGGGCATATTAATCCTACTTATATAAATATAAAACCTCACTCACTACTAAAGCATAAAATATTGGATGAAAATTTCTACCACCAAAAATACGCTGTTTATACAGGGTGGCGCACCGAAAACGAAACAGATGCATTTACTGGCAGATGATTCCTTTTCAAAAAAATCCCTCGGACCCGTCGATTTTGTTTTCGAGGGGGACACAAAATTGGCATAAAATCACTTTAACATTTGCAGCCCCTTAAGCGGGGGTGGCATCATCCCTAAAATCCTAAATGAAAAGGGGGGTCGAATGATCCATCATTTAAAAGGTCTTTCAACTCCCTTTATAATGATGTAAAATTCATGTATTCAATTCTGTAGTTTTGGAGTTTTATTGATTTAAAGTTTAAAGTAGACTTTAATAGGTACATCAAATTAGTTTGTACTTCTTTCAGAAGAAATTTGAGTAAAAGCATTTTCTTGATAAGTAAATGCTTTTATTTACTACGCCCATGGTTTATTAATAATAAAAATAGCAATTGAAGTGTCCTTTGTGACAAAAAAAGTTGTTTCTTGAAGAAAGATAAGTAGAGAATGCCACGTACTTATTTTAAATAGGAAATAGTACATTAGTTTGCGATTGATTTGACCAATCTTTGTTGTTAAAATATATATCATCATAAATATCATTTATTGCTTTTACATAAATTAACCATGGTATATTCCACGGCAGAAAGGGTTGAAATTATTGAAATATTTTTCGGAAATAATCAGTGCGCTAATAGAACAGCACAAATTTTTAATGAGCGACATGAGAACAATAATGTGCACCGAAAATATGTTGTAGAACTTGTAGCTAAATTTCGGGAAACTGGATCAGTCGCCAATAAAAAACGTAATATTGAAAATCCTATAAGGAACGAAGCAACAGAAGTGGGGGTTTTAGGGCAAGTTATTGTAGATCCTACATTAAGTACCCGCAAATTGCAAACTTCGTGTGGTGTTAGTCGACGTACTATCCAACGGATTCTAAAGGCACATAATTTTCATCCGTATAAAATTCACCTTGTACAAGAACTTAATGAAGACGATTTTGATAAGCGATTACAATTTTGTGAAGTTATGAGTGAACGAATTACAAACGATGAACAATGTTTATTTAACATTTGCTTTTCCGACGAATGTTCCTTTTTTTTAAATGGCGAAGTAAATCGTCATAATTGTCGATATTGGTCGGACTCTAATCCCAGAATTTACCATGAGGTACACACACAGCAGCCACAAAAATTAAATGTTTGGGCTGGCATTTTTGGCGATCATTTGGTTGGTCCTTTTTTCTTACCTGGAAATTTGACTGGTGAAATGTATTTGGAATTACTGCAAAATGCCATAGATCCTGCGCTAACAGATATAATTGAAAATCAGAATGATGGTCGATACGTTGAGAATATGTTGATGTTCCAACAGGATGGTGCCCCACCACATTACGCATTAAGAGTTCGGCATTATTTAGATCAGACCTTTCCAGGTCAATGGATTGGTAGAAGAGGTGCCGTTGAATGGCCCCCAAGATCGCCAGATTTATCACCTTTGGATTTCTTTTTGTGGGGTTACTCAAAAAGCAAAATCTATGCTACTCAGCCAACATCCTTAGAAGATTTGCGACAAAGAATTGTGAATGAGTGCCATCAAATTACTCCTCAAATATTGCAAAATGTCCGGCAACGTTTTCAGCAAAATCTTTATTATTGCATGGAAAGTAATGGTGGTCATTTTCAACATTTACTCGGCTGACAGGTCAGTTCATTCTTTATTTTTTAACAACTTTGCTGCTATGTATTGATCTCCTCTTACGATGATGTATTTAAACTTTAAATCAATAAATCTCCAAAACTACTGAATTGAAGTACATGAATTTTACATCATTGTAAAGGGAGTTGAAAGACCTTTTAAATGATGGATCATTCGACCCCCCTTTCCATTTAAGATTTTAGGGATGGTGCCACCCCCCGCTTAGGGGGCTGCAAATGTTACTGTGATTTTATGCCAATTTTGTGTCCCCCTCGAAAACAAAATCGACGGGTCCGAGGGATTTTTTTAAAAAGGAATCATCTGCCAGTAAATGCATCTGTTTCGTTTTCGGTGCGCCACCCTGTATATACAAGGCTATACACTCCGGTTGGAGTTGTAGCCGCTCAAATTGAGCTCTGTTGACCCTGTGTCTTGTGGGGGGTCAGCCTACGTTTTCCTTGCTGTTTATCTACAATTTATTAGAGGTTTTTGCAGTTTCAACAATTGTTCTCCACTTCTTTCTGTCCAGCATCTGTCTCTCCCCGCCTTGTACTCCTAAAATTTTTATATCTTTCACAACCTGATCTTCCCATCTAATTTTTGGTCTTCCTGGTAATCTTTCCTCATTCGGTCTCCATTCTGTAATTCTCCTCACCTCCTGTCCTTTCTCCATTCTTTTAACATGTCCATACCAACGAATCCTTTTTGATTTAATTGTGTTTACTATGTCCTCATTTTCTAATATATTTCTAATTTCATAATTCATAAGTCTTCGGTACTCGTTATACCCTAGTTTGACTGGTCCATACATTTTTCTATTTCTTTCTTTCTTCTTTCATATATCCTTAGTTGCTCTTCGTCCTCATTTGTCAATCTAATAGTTTCTGCCGCATATGTAACCACCGGTTTTATCGCCGTCCTGTAGACTCTTAATTTTGTTGCTCGGCTTATTCTCTTACTTTGCATGATGTTTTTAAATTTATTATATGCTCTATACCCCGCTTGAATTCTTTGCCTTATCTCGATTTTTGTGTCGTTTTTGTTACTAATAATTGTTCCCAGATACTTAAAGGTATTAACAATTTCAAAACTGAATTCATTTAACTTTACTGTTTCTGGTTGGTAGACTTCCTTCTTTCTTTTCATTTCCATATATTTTGTTTTCTCCTGATTTATTCTTAGTCCTCTTTTTCCCGCCTCCTTTACAATTTTCTCCAATGTTTCTTCAAGACTCTTTCGGTCTCTAGCTATTATGGTTAAATCATCAGCATATGCCACTATTTGTTTTGATTTATTAATTATTCTTCCACTGATATTACAAGTCTTAATTACGCCATCCACTGCTATGTTAAATAATACCGCTTACAACCCATCTCCTTGCCTTACTCCAGCATTTATTTCAAATTCCTCCGATGGACCTCCCCTTGTCATTACTCTTGCCCTAGAATCTTTCATCGTCATTTTCACCAACCGTATGATCTTTTGAGGTACATTTAATTGTTCCATATCCTTTATGATTGTCCTACGTTTCAGGCTGTCGAAATCTTGCTTGAAGTCAATAAATAGCATTTGGACTCCAACATTGTGTTCATAACATTTTTCAATTACCTGATTTATAGTATGTATGGCATCTACTGTTGATTTTCCTTTCCGAAAACCTTTTTGGTACTCCCCTATTTTTGATTCGATTACCTTTTTCAGTCTTTCATTTATTATCGCTGTTAGTATTTTATATACACTGTTGAGTAAACTAATTCCTCTATAATTGCTACACATATTACGATTTCCTTTCTTCATTATTGGTATAATCATACCCGTAGACCATTCTTCCGGCATTGTTTCTGATTCCCATATTCTTTCCATGATTTTAAATATTTTATATCTTAGGTCATCTCCGCCATATTTTACCAGCCCATTTATTATTTCGTCTGTCCCTCCTGCTTTGTTGTATTTCAATTTATTAATTATGTTGTTACATTCCTCTTCGGTCGGTTTTTCTTCGTATTCTATCCCTGTATCATTATCAGTCATATCATCTTCTTCATACTCCCCATCTTCTTCCGTTAATAAATTCTTGAAATATTGACTCCACTCTTTTTCTTTGATATTTATTGTAGTTGGTTTTCTATTTTGTTTCTTTATATATTGATATAATTTTACATTATTTTTATTATCATTCTCTAATATGTCCATGCTTTCATTTAACCATTTTATTCTCTTTGCCTTTATCAACTTTGTGCTCTCTTTTCTTATTTCTCTGTATTCATCATAAAAATTTTGTTGCTTAGTTCGCAGCCATTTTAGTCTGGCTTCTTTTTTGTCTTTTATCTTTATTTTACATTCTTGATCAAACCATTCATTATTCTGTCTTGTATCTTTTGTACCAACCACTTCCTCTGCTGCCGTTATTATACTTCTTTTTATTTCCTTCCGTTGCTCATCGATATTATCTTGTTCTTCGGTCTTTTGTAGTTGTTTCCTTACTTCTTCCTCATATTCATTTTTACTTCTTTTTAATTTCTGCACGTTCCATTTCCTACATTTTATTGCCCTATTTACTATATTTACAATTCTCATTTGCATTTTGACAATTACTAATTGATGATCAGTATCAACACTTGTTCCTCTGTATGATCTTACATCCTGTATCATCTTTGATCTTCTTTTTGGTATTAGAACATGATCTATCTGGTTCCCCGTAGTAGTCCCAGGTATAATCCATGTAATTTTATGTTCTTTCTTATTCTTGAAACTAGTGCTGCTAATATACATGTTGAGCTCCTCAGCTAAATTACATAGTCGCCGTCCATTATCGTTAGATATATCATGTATAGTGTACTTCCCTGCAACATTATTTAAGTAGTCTTCTTTTCCTATTTTGGCATTCATTTCTCCAATAATTATTACTGTATCATGTCTTGCTGTTTCCTCACATGTCTTTACCAATTTTTCGTAAAATTCATCTTTGTCTTCATCTTTTGCTTCTTCCGTCGGTGCATAACCATTAATTATTGCAATATTTGCCATGTGGTTTTTTAATCTTAATTTTGATATTCTACCGCTTATAACTGTGTAATCTAGTATTTTATTTCTTATTCTTTTGCTTATCATAAATCCTGTGCCGTTCATTCCTCGACTGTCTTCCCCTCCATAAAACAATATATATTCTTCTTTGTTTATTTGTCCTTCACCTTTCCAGCGTATTTCTTGAAGTGCCAATATGTCTATTTTATATTCCAACATCTCTTTTGCAATTTCCTCCATTTTTCCCATTGTCAGCATTGTTCTGATATTCCACGTTGCCATTCTCACTAAACTCTTGCGTTTACTTTTCTTATTTTTACCCTTACTCATTATCCATTTCATTGCATTGTCTTCATTTGTATATATCGCATTTTCTTTAGCTACTAGTTTTTTGACTTCTTCTCTTTGTTGCCTCCTCCATGTTCCGGCGAACGATCGGTTGCTGTACGTTTCTTATCATCATTTCCTTTTAGCTTTTCATCCTCGAATTCAACTGCTCCATAAATTCTGTTGTTTATAATTAGTTTATTAAACTTAAGTACTGCATTGTGTCCTTGTTCTCTGGCTATTTTTACTTGAGGCAGTAAAATTTTTCTTTCTCTTTGGACTTTTTTCGAGTAGTCGTCATTAATCCAAATATTGGTACCTTTTAGCTTTTTACCTTGTTTCATAATTTCTAATTTTTTGCTCCATTTTTTGATTTTAACTATGATTGGTCTATTTTTGTTTCTTCTAAAAGTTCCAATCCTGCTGAATTCTATCAAATCTTTTTCTGGGTCTACTTCTACCTCTATATTTTCACTGTAATAACATTTTCAATTTATTTGTATCCCAACTTTTCTTAAAACATGAAGGTAAGAGTAGGTGAACATTTACCAAAATGTACATATACATTATATTCAGTTCACATAGCTTTTTGGGAAATGTACACATTTTACGGTAAAAGTGTACATTTCTGAAGAGTGTACATTCACCGTAACATATACACTATACAGTATACATATTGCCCCTGAAGTCTGGAAACGGCCAATTATCTCGTAAATTGTTAGTCCCAATTGTACAAAATTTGGTATACCTACACCTATTTCAGGATACGGAGATTCTGTATTTGATATTTTCAATGTTGCCAGATTTGCCGTTTATCTTATATCATTAGTAATTTTTGTTTTTCATATTAATTACCCACCCTGTATGTTCGGTCATTCTTGGAATCTCCTATTTAATACGCGTTCAACCATATGTGACAGTTATGATTTTATGTAGTCTGGAAGGTCTAAAAGACATAAAACATAAGTCTGGCAACGCCTAATTGTAAACAAAATTTTTCAAGTTTCCCCAATAAAAATAATCTTTATTAATGAAATCGGGTGAACGAGGAGGATTCAATTCTAACTCGTTTAAAGTTTGGCAAGTTTATCTGAAACTACAGGGCATTGGTAAGAGGCGGGGCATATATGTCATGAACGTACAAATGGCGTACCGTACCTATTTCACCAAGTAAAATTGAGAATACAAAGGTAACTGACAATACCAACGCCACTGGATAAATCAATATCAGTCAATTGACGAAGTGAGAGGGAAGAACACACGCACGCGCTTGCCAATAAGAAGTCAGCTTTTGATAAAAATCTCCAATTATGTAATTCGGAGGGTGTGGTAATTATGGTTTTCGTACAACGCTGCCAGAGCTTGAAGAAGGCCGTGAAAAATTTGGAAAAGTGCTCATCTCCTAATATTCATAAATAATAAAATAATGTTATTAGAAAAAATCTAAGGAAACAAGCACATTAAAGAATTAACGTTTAATCATATTGTTGATATTGTTAATAATAAAAAGTCCCTTTTCTAATTATTACCACTACATAATTGGCACTTTAGTTTTTTCATACTTAAACGTGGCAATATCGAATGTTTTCGCTTCAGATAAATTTGCACAAGTATACCAATCCATCGTCCGGGAAATATCTCATCTAAATAACGCCGAACATTCACACCAAAATAAGCTGGAGCTCCAGCTTGCTGGAATCATATCTGATTGAAATTGGCTCTAAACAAGTTTCCCGGTGTAGGTACAATTTCATTCCTAAGTAGAAGTTCATATTTATCTGACAATAAATTTCCTTCGATAAAGAATTGCCCAATTAACAAAATCACAGCATTCTACATTTAAACCTTTAAATTCCTCCAAATCTACATATTTTGCACTGTTTTATGTATTTAAGACCTTCTTTTCTAAATGAAATAGTATATGTTGTCTATTGGTGAACTCCTATTGAATTGGATATTCCGGTATTGACTGAATATACAGGGTGATGGATTTGAAAAAACAAAGTGTCTAATAATATAAAAGCACCAGCAAATCTGGCAACATTGTAAATATCAAATCTGGAATCTACGGATCCCAAAATGGGTGTACCCCAAATTTTGTACAATTGGGACTACCAATTTACGAGATAACTGGCCGTTTCCAGACTTTTGGGCTACTCTGTATAAGAATAAGATTTAATTTGATTGGTGCAAGTGAATGGAAACCTTAGAACTTTTCTCCAACGTTTCAGTTCGGAATGGAACGAAATGGAATAAATAGAATGGACCGAATAGTAGCCGGCGTGACGTGAAACTCTCATTAGATACAGATCCGTTTCCTTTTTATTTGTTTTGTAAGGCCCGCAATGAAAGTACTAATGACTGTTTGTTTTTCCCCGCTCATGGACAAACAACAAGTGCGAGAAACGAATCTTGTTGTATTACTTGTGAAACTTTAATTGAAGTTTCTCTCTTTTTCTGGCATCTTTTCTATTTGGGATTTACTTTAATGTTCCAAGAAACGGCTGACATGGAGTTTATATCACAACGAACTAGAGTTTACGGGCACGGTAGCTATAAAACGTTTTTTAGAAAACGCTGGACGAAACGAAAAATAATAATAAAACTCTTTTACAACGCTGCTGATGGATTTTGTTGAGTAAAAGGGCTGTTCATTTTGAATATATTCGGTGAATTTATAGGGTTAAGGTGATAAAAATGCGATATTTGCTTGAAAACTTATACTGAGGAAGAAAATAATTTATTTCCCATTTAACGGGCACAATTAGATCATGCGGTTACATCCAATTTAATTCCAAGAAATGTGAAATCACAACCGTTGTCTTATTTTGACAAAATGTAAGATCTTTGAATAAGGCACTAGCTAAAACCCTGCTACGCGTTGCTGTTACTAAGTAGGTAACAAAGCAATATACTCCATTTCCACATAACAACCCAATTGAAGTTGCAGTCGTATTCACGAACTTGTTGTCAAGACCAGGAGCGCTATTTCTATTCTGTAACTCGTTTCGGAGAGAAATCGGTATCGGTAAGACTCAGTTATCGACAGCCGTCGGTAAGTCGCATGTGCGGCATTCTGTATACCTTTTCACCGACCGATATCGCGAATTCGAGTCGATGAGAATCGGTATGTCTACCGTGATCTAATGAGCCCAACGGTAACCGTTATCGATATCTGCCTCCGCCATGCGACTTACCTATGGCTGTCGATAACTCGCATGTGCGGCATTCTGTATACCTTTCCACCGACCGATATCGCGAATTCGAGTTGATGAGAATCGGTATGTCTAACGTGATCTAATGAGCCCCACGGTAACCGTTATCGATTTTCGTTGAAAGGAAATTTTCATTATTTGTTGATGTTTGGCTGGAATTGCGGATTATTTAAGTGACTTTTTAATATTTGAAGAGTAACTATATTGTGTATAGTGTCTATTCTAGTGTTTTATAAGTCTTTCCTATTTTTCCTCAAAATTTTCCTGCAGCAAAATTTAAATGGCTCTCCTTGTACTGAATCAAATGATTCCTCTGAGCGGTATTATAACGCTTAGTTTTGATAGAACAAGAAACTCCTTTGAAATAATTAATATCTGTACTTATACTATCTTTTGAGACTTGAAAAAAAATGATATAAATGTTAACGCCTGATCAATTCTTCAATGCTAGTTGACTCTAAAGGTTTGTTCCCGTAGCAAGTTCCTAACTGTTATGGACTTATTGAGTCTGCGCAGTATCAAAAAAGCGTTCCAGTAGAGCCTGAGCTCTGAACTCAATATGTCCATAACAGTTAGGAATTTGCTACGGGAACAAACCTTAAATGTCGAGTTTTTGAGGTTGTTAATGTTAATATAAACATGAATTGTATCGTTCATGATAACAGATAAATAATATGTCACTATCACTATCTGTTATCTAATTATATGACCCTACCTTCCAACGAAACCAAAATATAACCTCTTATCTTCTTCTTCTTCTTTATCCTTTATTGGGTAATATCACAAGGGATAATTTGCTCTAATCTTCAACATGCACTTTGGTTTGTTTACAAATTTGACAGTTTCCCTCATCGCTCATTGGCCACATGTACCGAATCGAGTAACGTCACTTCTATGCCGATAATTTTTGGTTGCAATTCCGAGCGTCGAAACCCGTGGCATACAGGAATAGCGTTATATTAGTCCCGTTGGCCGCGCAACCGATGGCTGTTGTTAACATACCGATACCGAGGACTGTCAATGCCGCCTACAGAATAGCGCTCCTGGACGCTTCGCGTCTCGGTTAACTAACTAATCTTTCGACAGTAATGAAACTCTTTCCCCCTTGGTGTGTAATATACTATTTCGCGATCTAAGAAACTGACCTCTCCTGAGGTGGGATTGTGACAATACTTATTTCACAGAAACGGAGTTGGTCAGAAAGTACAGAGACTGAAAATGGGATAAATTAGTGAATCATGATAAGATTGACACTATACTGGGTCAAAAAATATCGATATTATCAAAGATACGTTGGAATTATTATCACATGATGACAAAAAAAGTTCTGATGGAACTTAAAGCTCTTACTATTGATATCAACATATGTCGTACCTTCAATGGAATAACGTCATTACTGCGAAATTTCAAAGTATGAGTTCTTAAAATTCGAAATTTTGTTATATCGGCATTTTAGCTAAGTGAGTTCAAATCGTAAAAATTTATACCACACTAGTTATCAAGGAAGCTAACAATTATCCATGGTGGTCTTATGTAATTTTAAAGATGTGGAAGGATATGAGGAAAATTTCAAATTGTGTCGCTTTTCTCCTGAAATTCATTTTTGTTTTCTTCATTAGAGATAATATTACGTTTTCTTGGCCAAGTCTAATAAACACCCTACACCCGCTGGTACTTGGGATAGACTCCGTTTTAGAAGAAGAAGTTTCATGCCGACAGCTATTTTATTATAGACATTTGAGGTTGTGCTAGAAGAATTTATTTACTATAGTCAAATGCAGTCTTATCATGCGGGTCATACGATTTAACAAAGACATACCGTTTTCAGTTTCTTTTATTGCGTTCAATAATGACATCTTTCACCAGAGAATTTTTTGTTCAAATGTCAGTTGTCACTTTGACAGTTCAAAGTGACAATATGAATAATAATAAGCAATTTTCCGGTATTTTGCATCCTCAAGCGAAAAAAATGGTACTTATCTGATAGATTATTTCGAGAATGAATGAAAAATGGAAATTCGTTAACCGATGTGCAGGAGACATCAACCATCATTATTTTCTCCGAGTATATTTGTAATTTCACATTTTGGTAACCTCTGTGTCTTATGATTTGATACATATGGTTAGTGACCTTTGAATCCGCACGATAAGAGCGCTTCTGACTATATCAAATATTTTTGACAATCCCATTCATGTATAATAATTCCCATTTGTGAATACAAAAATCGTAGTTTGCTGTCGGCTAAATAGGAAGGAAGAGAGTTTGCAAGTGGATAAAAATATCGGATAAATTACGTTACCGTAGCAACAACATTTAGGTACTGTCTGTTTACCAAGCAATGCACGTCAATTTGACAATTATAAATGTCAAAAACAGAATGAATTAAACAGCATATAACAATTCCAAAAAGTATGTCGAGATTTGGAAATATTTGCAAGGCAGAAATAGTAAGGGAGATTGAAAAATCAACTCCAGAAAATACCAAGAAAACTCATTCCTCCATATGGAATCAATTTAATTTAATTTAGTTTAATTGAATAGGGTATTTTCCTATGAGCGGAAAAAATTAAAAAAGAGTCGGAGCAGGTACTTTGTGGTAATATTATGCCAGAAATCAATATTTCACACAAATAAATTAAACCAGTGATTTTTTATTAACTTAACAAAAATGGTAATTTTCAAATATTTACTCAGCGCGGGAAAATATGTGAGTTTATTGTGACGTAAGAGGTCTCGCTGCTTGCTTGTTTCTTATAGGCCAGCTCAGGTGGGCGGCCGCAGGTCGAGCCGATGGTTCCGATTCGGCTGGTCAGGGTCAAGTCGCTCGGGATGCGGTAGGCGGAGCGACAAGATCACTGACGTCATAAAAAATCAGCGCGTTTTGGCGCGCTATTTAAATATAAAATTTTTAAAGTTGGTTTTGGCAACTTTCCCGCTTAGTAAAAAATTTGAAAAAAATTTGGAGTACTTAACTGAGGCCAGACAATCTTCTAATGGTGTTTAAAAGAAATTGTCAAATACCCTATTGAGTTTTTTATTCATGGGATTGTCTTACCAAATACCACGCGAGCTCAGATTTAGCAGGATATTTTTTCCGGTGGTTTTCTCATGCTTACTTTCATTGGCAATTTAACTCGATCTGCAAAATCACTCGAGCTACGCTCTCGTGATTTTGCCAGAACAGCTCTCATTGAATTGCCAATGAAAGTAAGTATTCGAAAACAACCACAAAAAATATCCGGCTAAATCTGAGCTCTTGTGGTATTACTCCCGAATATTTTAAAACGTTTAGCTAGTTCATCTGTGAGTGTTATGAGTTCTATTTGATCTCAAACCATGCCTCATGAAAAACTTGTTGGTGTTGAAGGAAAAATTATTATTCATAGTCAATGCCGACAAATTCTAATTGTATGTTAACCTACAAAATGAAAACGTCACGCTACCGATTTGTAGTCGAATAAAAATTTCACAATATGGCGCTGGAGCGCTATTCTGTACGCGGCATTGACTGTCGTCGGTATCGGTATGTTAACAACAGCCATCGGTTGCGCGGCCGACAGGACTAATATAACACCATTATGTATGCCACGGTTTTCGACGCTCGGAATAGGGTACAAACATAAATTTTGCAATTGGTGGGAATTGACGCTTGATCAGGTCTCCTAACACCTTGCATGCCTATTTTGTCAAAAAAATATAAACTCCACTTTTAAAACGACTTTAAAATTAATAAAATTTGAAAGTCCGCCAAAACGCGCTTTACGTCATAAAGATGGCTACCCCATGGTGTGACGTCATATGTTTACGTTCTTATTCGTGTATCACGCTCTGAGTTCTTGTCACCTTATTTGTTTCTGAAAGGTTTAAAAATGGATGAAGCCAAAAAAAAAACTTTGTATTCCAAGTATTGCATTGTTCCAGTGTGTAAATCAACGTCTATTAAAACTCCAGGCAAAATATTTGTTACTTCACCTGGTGGCGCAAGCAAAAATACACTTAAAAGTACCTACTTCTATGCTGGTAATTTTTAGTCTTGAATAGTTTGAGGTTATGTACCTATATGTCTGGGAATCAACCATAAAAACATCATTTTCTTACGACCACAAATCGAAATATGGTTGGTATATATTATATAAATAAAACATAGTTTAAATCGTACTCGTACGATAATGCTTTAACTTCTCTTATTTCCTCTGCATTAAAGCAGCTGTTTGACTTCATAAATTCAAGCAGCATCAATGAGTCTACTTTGGGCAAGTTATCAGTTTGTGCTTTTACAAAACTTTCGCTAGCCATATCTTTACTCACAAAATATGAAAGAATCGTCACTGAGCACTGAACTAGTAAATAAAATATATTCTTCCAAAAGTTTTGAAATATCCTCGGAAATATCGAATATTTATGTCACCTTTCCACTTTACCTTGACTTTTAGAAATAAAAAAAGCACACACAAACACGTAATGGTCTCAAACAATCATATTATGAATGATATTTTTACGTCGATGAAACAATTAATAGTTGATTAAATTACAATATAAACACAAAACTACACATAACCTAATATTGACATATTGACATTGACAAAAGTAAACAAGCATGAAGCAAGAGATGATATGACATTACACGTAAAATCGGTAGCGTTCGGAAATCCTCGGGTCGTGGTCGGAGACTGCAATAAAATTTGAATTTTATTTCAAAATTTGGAAGTAATTTCCAATGGAATCTGGTTTATTTCCTATTATTAGTCATCTTCAATATCAACTTTACTATTATAAATTAATAGGTATCTAAGCAAAATATGGAATATGCGTGTACCCTATTGCAACCAAAAACTATCGGCATAGAAGTGACGTCACTCGAGTCGGTACATGTGGCCAATGAGCGATGAGGGAAACTGTCAAATTTGTAAACAAACAAAAGTGCACGTTGAAGATTAGAGGTTATATTTTGGTTTCGTTGGAAGGTAGGGTCATATAATTAGATAGTGACATATCTTTTATATTAGCATATTTTTATATTAGCATGAACGATACAATTCATGTTTATATTATTATTAACATTAACAACATCAAAAACTCGAAATTTAGAGTCAACTAGCATTGAAGAATTGATCTGGCGTTAGCATATATCTATTTTTTTTTCAAGTCTCAAAGATAGGATAAGTACAGATATTAATTATTTTTGAGGAGTTTCTTGTTCTATCAAAACTCAGCGTTATAAAACCGCTCACAGGGATCATTTGATTCAGTACATGAAGATCCATTCAAATTTTGCTACAGGAAAATTTTGTGGAAAAGATGGCAAGGACTTATGAAGCTATGAAACACTAAAGTAGACCCTATACACAATAGTTATAAATAGTTACTCTTCAAATATTGAAAATTCACTTAAATAATCCGCAATTCCTACCAAACATCAACAAATAATGAAAATTCCTTTTCAACTAAAATCGATAACTGTTACCGTGGGGCTCATTAGATCACGGTAGACATACCGATTCCCATCGACTCGAATTCGCGATATCGGTCGGTGAAAAGGCTGTCGATAACTGAGTCTTACCGATACCGATTTTTCTCCGAAACGAGTTACAGAATAGCGCTCCAGGATAGCTATTATTATCTCGAGACAGGAATGAAACTTCCCACCAAGGTTTGTATACTATTTTATTAACAACCATCATATCCCAATCGAAATTAATAAATCTTCGCTTCGTTCTAAACACACCTGAAATATTACATTTGACAACTGTCACCAATATAAATAAATGTCAGATAAAGTCTGATGGATATTAAGTTCGCGAATAATAATTTAAGAAAAATGTCCTCCGATGAAGAATTGATGGATTGTACCCCTCCAGAAATAGGTATTATAATATTTATCAATGTGTTATATTTTTAAATATGGAAAATATCCATCTACAATAGATCTAAAATAGATAATATTAACGATCACATTATTTTAGACGGCTGGAAGTCAGGGGTGTGTAATATGACACTTTCTAACCTTCAATGACGTTAGTAATGACAGCATTACATAATATGATTGTGAATAAAGAGATATACACTACTTGGTATCTAGTCAACTACTTGTCGGTCATGTAGTGCATTGGTAAGCACTTTCTGATGTAAACGGGGTCCGGATAGCGGCTAGAGATCGCTGAGGGCTACTAAATTCAACCAGGCATTAATAAACCCGCCCTATTGACCTTTTCCCCGTCACTTACTACCAAAAATGAAATATTTAGGCTGGCATATTTTGATGTTGCATCAAATAATATTAGCAAACACGATCCTAAAAGTCAATGTTGATATAAATTTCGTGAATCCTCAATTGATGTCAAACTTCAGAGCGACCGTATTTTTTATGCATAATGTATTCACAAAGGTATAAATAAATTTCCATACTTTTTTTCATATTAAGTTGCATAGGCGTACGTAACTAAGAAGACTTCCAGACGAGACACTTTGTGGCAGGCTACAGTACTAGTGTCTGAAAAGAATCGCGCAGCTAAAATAGTTATTCTCCTAACAAGTGCGGAAAGTGATACTTTCCCGCACGCGACTGCAGTTACCCGAACGAAGCGGAGCGGAGTTTGGGCAAGCGGTCAAGGGCGGGAAAGACACTTTACGCATGAGTTGGGAACATTATTATTTCTACGACCAAATATACAAAAAAGTTTACCAACCCATTTTTCAAAACTTATTTCATTTCAACATAAATATACAAAACTTTAATCAAAAACTATTAATTATTATAAATATTAATATCAAAAACACAATTTGTTGCTTTCTGTAAATTACTAAAAATTGCCGGTTTGGTGTTAACTGGTAAGTAAATGACGTTGATGAGGATGGCATCGGTTGCAGGTCGCATGAAGATGACAATGAAGGTGACGGCAACGGTTTTAAGTCATTTGTGAATGAAATAATTTTATCTGATATATTTTTCTCATATCAAACCCGGGTGGCTTGATAGTTGTTTTGTGACACTTCTTTAAAGAATGTACAGAGTTATATCGAAATATCTTTATTATTTTTTTATATTTTCAAAAAATTAAAAATTCAACAAAAGGCTGGAAAAGATGTAGATTTTATTTGATGGACTATTTCGTAAATATTTATTTACCTCTTGTAACAATAGTTATAACTTCCGAAGTAAAAAACTATCTGATAAGGTCAAAATTTGCATAGTGCGGGAAAGTGACACTTCCAAAAGTAAAATGCGTGCGGGAAAATGGGTTAAGACGCACGGTCGTAGAAATAATATATTACGTAACGAGTGCGGAAAGTGACATTTTTGACAGTATTGTCGCATGAGGCTTAAGCCGAGTGATTACGAGTATGAAAAATCACTTTCGCACTAGTGAGGTCACTATTTTTCTTACGACTATGCGATAATTGCAGCAAAAAAATATTGTTTAATGTAATGGTTTTTTTGGAATATTGTAGACATCGGTGAGTGCGGGAATCGAATGAGTGAAATTCACTTTGCAACGAGTTATGTAAACTATTTTTCCTACGGCCTTAAATATTTAAAAAGTGCCTTAGGTTTTTCGCTACTATCGGTATCAACTTCCATTATAATAAAAAACCAAGACTAACACTTTTTATTTTTAGTTTATCTCATAATTATAATTTGTTCACACTTTTATGTAATAAATATTTCACTTACACTTCACAAAAACTATTTCTATTTTTTTGTTATAATTTGAGAATTTTGACAGAAGCCTACTTTATCATTTTTCACTTTTATAATCAATGTATATTTTTTACGATCACGTGATGAATTTACGAGATATGATGGTTTTATTTATTTGAAAACATCAATAACTGTACCTACTTACTACAAATGATTATTTTTAAAATAATCATTTGTAGTTCAAAATATTCTCGAAATAACGCAGAAGACATTTTAATTCTTTATATTTGATTCTCTTAAATTCCTACAGCCATACTATAGATATACCCAAAATAAGAACATTTGACAGCTATCCGCGTCATGACATTTCGGAGAATGCTGGAGTAGACCGCGATTCGATTTCCGGCCGTACATAGTTGTTTTTTTCATCACAAAATTTGGCGAATCCTAATAAATTTTGAACAGATTTTGTGTTTTGTGCTATATTTGTAGTTATTACGTG
>CAJUYG010003988.1:0-16755 GCA_910591675.1 Galerucella calmariensis | reverse complement strand
TTTTGAACAGATTTTGTGTTTTGTGCTATATTTGTAGTTATTACGTGGGTAAATTTAAATAAGAAAACCACGTTAATTGAATTCATGCGAACCGTGCGATATGATATCACACTAGGGTGATATCATAGCGCACGGTTCACGTTACTATGATGATATGAGAAACTTTCCGCCAGAGTAGAGAGTGCGATATATGTTAATGTCCTATAAGGTCGTAGTAAAAATACATTACATACATGTATTCCTTATCTGAGTCTCGTGTGAATGCGTCTATTTATATTATTGTATTTTCAGCCGCGCGATACACTAGTAGCCAGCCACATAGTGTTTCGTCTGAAAGCACTCTAAGGTATAAGATAATTAAGGGTACTTCATGGATATGGTATAAGCCAGTGTAAAACCTACTTTAAAAGTATAATAGGTTAATACTTTTATAACGCCGTAAAACTTTTTCAAAATCACTCTTCAAGGAACAGAGTAGCAACAACTAGTTCCCGAGCTATGTGCCCCGACGGACATTGGATAACATTTTTGAGTTATTTACCAAATATAACCAAACATTCTGGTTTGTAACTATAGAAGGGACAACATCACTTGTAGCCCATTTTCAGGGTATTTGCGTGATGTCTACCTTATACTGAGTAGATATCTTGTGACTTACTGGTATAAAAAGGGCAATCAACAATCTTGAACATTAAACACACATGAAGATAATTGAACCCACTTGTAAATAAACCTTGATTGCAGTCACAAACTAACAAAGTTTACATTTGCTCCACCACTGATATAACCGCAAGGAACTATTTGAATAGAAATAATCTTATGATGAGGAATTCAAGCTTCCAAAACCAAATATTAATATGAGTTGAAAATGATTATTCACAAAGCAGCAGGACCTCAGTTGAATATCTAACCGAGAGGGCGGAGTTTTATACGTATAATGAACGACTCATGCATTTAGATGGATATTTTTGAATATACACCGACTTTAAAAGTCGTAAAAACAGCCGTTATATGTTCAATTGAAAGTATATTTTCAATTTATGCCGACCCATTCAAATTATTTCTTTTTTTAAGCAACGTAAAACATTAAAAAATCACCATCTAGCATTCCATAAATTTTTCAATAGTGAAACGGATTGAGGATTTCGCCCAAAATATTAGGCAAGACGATAGGGGTAACAAGTACAAGTAATTAGCAATACGGCTGATTTTTTTTTCATGAGTAACTTAAAGTATGTAGATTAATATAAAAAAAAGTTTACCAGTCTATCGATTTCCCAAATTAGAAAAAAAAATCATAAAACTTTTTTTTCGAAATTGTTTAATATTTCGCGCTGGGAGGAGGGTGGAGAGAAATAAAAAATACCACCGTGTAGGGAGAGTGTTTTGCAACAAAAAAGGTGTCCTGCATTTCTTTCGTCCGAGCAATGGTTTGTCCGGAAAGAGTTCGGTAAACTAAGCATGTGTTCCGCATCCGCGCGGCTCTATATCATATGATAGAGTGGAATAAAAACAATTTTTAGATGGATGGAAACTGTTATTTAGGAGGTCTGTTCCATAAATAAAATTTACGGATAATCAATTTTCCCTAATTACGAAATACAGCACTTTTCATTATCTTGTAAATTTTAGGAATATTGAATTTACAAGTTCTATAACTTTGATAAAACTGGAGTAATTTCAATGAGTAGAAATGTTGGGGAAACTAAGATCGAAAATGTATAATTACAAAATTAATTAATATACATACATCTTTCGATTCAATGATTTTTTGTATTGTAAACGAAAATAGCAATTTTTTTAGATTCGGGTCTTTATTTTTTCCACATAAAATTCGATACACCTGATATGAAGATTGATATTCAACGAACAAAATGTATATTACTGAAAGGGTATAAAAGATGATTAATATATAATTTTAAGATATAATTTTTTGCATACCTTTTTCCAATAAAAATATGTAAAAATTCATTTATCACCCTTTATTTATTATTTACAACCTTAACTCTTACCAAAGATTGAAAAAAAATTCTGATCAAATATTTATATTTTTTTCCGCAATTCAGATAGTAGGTCTTCTGCCGGGCAGCACAGTCGCGCGGATACTGTACACAGAATTAGTTTACCGAATTTTTTCCGGACAAACCATTGATCGGACGAAAAAAACGCAAGAGACCTTTTTTATTGCAAGACACTTCCCCTACACGGTGGTATTATCCTTCACCTTCCTTCCAGCTTTTTTTTTATTTTTTTTATAATTTGGGAAATCGATAGACTGGTAAACTTTTTTTTATATCAATCTACATACTTCAAGGTTCTTATAAAAAAAATCATCCGTATTGCTTATTACTTGTACTTTTGGTCTAAAATGACCCATACCGACTGGCCTATATATTTTTCGTACAACTTTGAAACATATGAGTGCCTATCAGTCCCAGTACTTTTAACTTTGATATTCATTCTACCTAGAATTGAATAAAACATATTTTCAAATTCAAAAAATGTTTGAAATGAATCCAACTCATGAATAAAGTAAACAATGTTCACGTCTAGTTTTTGAAAGTCAATGTGAATACCGCGTGAAATATTAAAAGGCATATCAGGTACAAATATGTACTTTCGGACGAGAGTCTAGAATTCAAGATTGTTACTAGTTATGTACGTGATATTAGGCGGCAGACGAGAGTTTTCTCGAAAGTTTAATACAAAACACTGTTCCAGAATCACGTACATATTAAGGTGACTATGGTTGAAGCATATTTTGTGTACATTATTATTTAGTCTTGAAAGTATTATGAAAATTAGATTTTATAAAATCGCCGTGGATATAATTAGAAAAGCATGCAATATTCCTGATAGGTAATATTTTTTAATAATAAACCTCGAAGGTTTTCTGAAAAAGTAAGATTATTAGCTCTGTCTATTAATCCAATAACTACATTGTTGAAGGAAATACCTACACAAACAAGTAACTGAAAATGATTTTGACACAAGGTGCCTACCATTATATTACTGCGCCCTCAGGAACCCGTGGACTGAGTCGCCGGTCCCTTGGTCAGTGGCAGAAATAAGTTGGGTGAGGGGAGCTAAGCCTTCCCAAAAGCCTTTGCGAAACATGCCACCGCAGACCAGCCTACCCAAGCTAAGGTGTAAGGAATCGTGCCGACAGCTGAATGGCCGCAGGGTGATATGCGGTCACGAACGATCCCCTTGGGGAACCGGCGGAACCCCATTGTAATTAGCCTTTCTCTGGCAATGCGGGGCTCTGCCAACCCTTGCTACTCGTGAGAACACACATGAAAAAACAAAAAACAAATCCCGAGGCTGGACAGAAGTGCTCACCTCAATCAGAAGCAGTAGCTGGGGATGAACAAAAATGTAGACCCTAAAATACTGGACAGAATGAGGCTGCACATGGAAGATCACCTCGTGATGTAACACAAAGGCCTAGGCGAAAGCGCATTTGCGGCGCCGAAGCCAAAAGGAGGAAGAGAGCGAAGGAATCAGGGGTGGCAGCAACTACAAGTGCACCTCCTCTTGCCCCACTCCACCTCCAACAGCAAAGGCACTTCCTGTGGCGGGCGCCAAGAGCTCCGCTTTGAATAAAGGCAAGGAACCGGCTGCCCCTGCAGGAAAGCGCCCTCACTTGAGCACCTCCACGGATGGGACTCCTAGAAGGCTCAAGAAGCCACGCAGCGACAAAAATGTCGCCGCGCCTTCCAAAACCTTTGCGGATGCCGCCTTGGGACACCTCAAGGTTGCTATCATAGATGAGACTAACCCGTACGGTAAGGTTACCGCAGAACGGAATAGAATCATCAAACACCAACTGCTAGAGGAACTGCTGCAGCAACAGCAAAGCGCCCACGCTTAAGTCGTGGACATACTCTGGTGAAATCATCAGAGTGGTCTGCAATGACGACGAGACGCTAGAGTGGCTAAAAAAAGCCACAAAAAACGTCAAGCCTTAGGAGGAGGCAACACTGGCGGTCGTCAGTGTGGATGGCTCCCTAGGCTGACCAAGGCCTCGCTCTGGATCCCGGAAGACGTCCACAAGACGACATACGGTGAAAAAGAGATATGGTGCTTGGTCGGCTTGGGGCACAGAACCCGAATCTGACGGTGACAAGATGGTGCACTTTACACCATGAGGTAAAGGTGAACCCAGAAGGACACCTTTTCGTCTTCGGAATCGGAGACGAGGATTTGGCTGTCCTCAAGAAGAAGTCGATGAGGAGTCGTCTCTCCCCTAGCGGAGGAGCGGATGGACCTCTAAAGCAAAACCAATTCCATGCAACCTACTCATGGGCAAGGACGTTGGAAAAACGGTAAATATATAATTCAACCTCCAACACAAAAGGCGGCAACGGCAACACTATGTCGCCACCTTGATGTAATAGAGGATGCAATAGCTTTGATTCAGAAGCCTTGGATAATAAAGACCAAAATTACTGGTTTCAGTAGCCTGACGGGTCAAATTTTTAGTCTACCAAGCAATCAGCAACCTAGGACAGCTGTTTACGTCCGAAGGAAATACAGAGCCTCTCCGATGGCACAATTCTGCACCTCAGACCTTACTGCGGTTGAAATGGAATGTCCAGATGGAAGAGGCAAATATACAGCATTGGTACTCGCATCGGTGTACTTACCGTCAGATGCAGCCACCCTACCACCGACTAAAGAGATGGAGGTACTAGTGAATCACTGCCTCAACCAGAGAGTGGAGCTGATATTGGGTTGTGACTCAAACTCTCACCACTTGAACTGGGACAGCAAGGATACTAACGCCCGAGGTAAGTCTCTTTATGAATATATAATCAAGAAATATCTAACAATCTTAAACAGAGGCACAGAGCCGACATTTATTAACGCCTGTAGCCGAACATTAATAGATGTTACGCTGGCGACAGCCAAAATATCGAAAAAAATTCAGGACTGGCAAGTGTCGGATCATATTTCTATGTCAGACTACCGCAAGCTGACCTATACGATAAGCCAGGATCTCAGGAACACTGTAAAATCCAGTGACCCGAAGAGGACGGATGTAGCTCTCTACAATCGACTCTTAGAAGGTGCTCTGCGGGAAACGGAGGTCCTGACTCCTAGCAACAATGAGGAACTGGAAAGGTAAACAGTATCTATCCAAAACTAAATAGACATTGCCTATAAGGAATCCTGTCGGATGAGGATGGTTCATACAGGTGGCACGACCAATACCTGGTGGTGCCCTGAACTGTAACACCTCAGAAAAACAGCAATAACGACCTTTAACAGGGCAAAACGAACAAAACTCAAAGAGGACTGAGGAATATATAAAGCCAACCACGAAGAGTTAAAAAAAAGTCTGCAGACAAAAGCAAATAGAAGCCTGGAAAGCCTATTGTGGGGCAGTGGAAGACTCCCCACAAATTTCTAGGCTACAATAGGCACTCTTAAACGATCACCATAAGAGTATCGGCATCCTGACAAGGGAAAATGGCGACAAGGCCGCCAACCTCCAAGAGAGCGCTGAGATTCTCAAGGAAACTCATTTCCCAGGTGTCTCCTGGAACGTCAAACTGGATGGAAGTACCAACAAAACCCTCACAATACGACTGTCAATCTGCTAGTGCAGTAATTGATGAGGACAAGATAAGGTGGGCCATATCGGGCTTTTCCCCCTTCAAGTCACCAGGACCTGACAGAATAAGACCAGCCCTACTTCAATGGGGAATGGATATTCTTATGCCGCTCCTGGTTGGAGTTTCCAGAGCCTCTTCAGCTCTGAGGTATATTCCCAGTAAGTTGAGAGAAGTACGAGTGGTATTTATAACCAAACCAGGTAGGATGGACTACACCTTACCAAAAGCATTCCGACCAATTAGTCTCACATCGTTCTTTTTAAAAACAATGGAGAGGTTATGCGAGTGGTATATGAGAGATGAAGTGCTAGTTCACAACCCACTTCATCCAAATCAGCATGAATATACTCCGGGAAGGTCCACTGATTCGGCCCTTCACTAAGTGGTTGGCAGAATTGAAAGATCATTGGACAACAAAGAATTCACCTTGGGTATATTCATATGTAGATATCGAGGGAGCGTTTGATAAAACAACCTTTCCAACAATTACCCAGCAACTCAACTTCAGGAATGTACATCTGGTAGTAGGAGAATGGATACTAAAGATGCTCTCTAGTAGAGCAATAAGTATCAATGTAGAAGACATCACAGTAAGAGGACTGGTCATGAGGGGATGTCCACAAGGAAGAGTCTTATCACCCCTTCTGTGGAACAAACTCCACGACACCCTGATTAATCACTTCAACAACAATGGATTCTACTCAATTGCATACGCAGATGACATAGTAATCTTGCAGACGGGCAAGATGGGCTTACATTAATTGAAACATGATGTAAGGAACACTCATTGTCGATCGATCCCAGGAAGACTGAGATGGTCCTTTTCCCGAAATCTTCAAAAGCAAACTAAACTTTTCGGAAGAGGTGAAATACCTTGGTATTACCCTCGACAGGAAACTAACATGGAACTCTCATCTACACAGCAGAGCAAAAAGAGCATGTGTGGCTTATGAGCAGTGTCGGGGGACAGTGGGACGCACATGGGGTCTGTCACCCTGTGTGGTCACCTGGATCTACACTGCAATAATAAGACCCATGTTAACGTATGGAGCAATTGCATGGATACCGAAGGTTCTACAAGCAACGGCCATCCAAAAATTATATCAAATACAGCGAATGGCTTGTTTAAACATCACAGGAGCCATGAGAACAACACCAACCGCAGCAATGGAACTACTTACTGGTCTGACCCCTCTGGACCTGTACGTCAAGGAGGTTGCGTTAATGGCCATGGTACGATTGCGCACGGCTGGTGTGAAACCCGAAGGTGGTGTGGGCCAATTGAGGTTAAGCCTATGGCAGGAAGGGCTCACTGCGCTACCTCTGTTGCAGGCAGCCAATGATGCAATTGAACCCAGGTTTTTCTTAATAAACCCTACAAAATACAAATAAAACAGAACACAGAGCCAGATGCTGCAAA
The DNA here is from genome assembly GCA_910591675.1 of Galerucella calmariensis. Classification (NCBI taxonomy): domain Eukaryota; kingdom Metazoa; phylum Arthropoda; class Insecta; order Coleoptera; family Chrysomelidae; genus Galerucella; species Galerucella calmariensis. The sequence goes on along the minus strand of CAJUYG010003988.1, from coordinate 9,714 downwards.
TGCAATACGCATATATACAGATGGTTCAAAAATGAAAGAAGGCTCAGGATGTGGAGTTTACTCGATAGCACTAAGCCTAAGGATTAAGTGGGGAATAGGAAACAATAACAGCGTGGTTCAAACAGAACTGGCTGGTATCTCAATTGCCACAAAAGAACTAACCAGAAGAGGGATTTCTGGCAAAAACATAACAATCTGCACTGATAGTAGACAAGCCCTATTAGCCTTGAACAGACAACGTGTTATATCGAGGCTAGTACTAGAGTGCCACCAAGATCTAGCTAACGCGTCGGCAGATAACACTTGGATCTTATTATACTAAATATTGTGTTTGAAAATGCAGTTTTTGTGTCAATTTTTTCTAATATTCTCCAAGTGAATACGTAGCCAAAATTTTTGTGAGTAGGAGGGAATGAGCTTTCATAACATACATCTCTAGACGTAAGTTTCTAATAAAGTTTCGAGATGGTCATATAAATTTCCAATGAATTGTGAAATATTCGAAAATATTCTCGTACACTGTCCTACTTCATTGGAATCAAAGTTCTTTTCTTGCTAGATTTGTTCACAATCTTTTGTGTAGTTTTTTGTTGCTCTTATTAAAGTTCCTAACAAAAATTTTGATTATCACCTTCCAAATAAACTTAATTAGAATCACGAGCACATAATTCATGAAATTTGAATTGCTGATTCACAAATTACAATCTTATCTTGAAAGAAAAAAAAAATATTGAAGGAGTGTACAATTGAAAAGTTCAAACATTACAACCAGCAATTGAATATTTACGCGCAGTTTACTTATAAAACAATCGAACAACTCCGGGTGGTCCCTAAGTATGTCAATAAACAATTGAATGTCGATAATTTTTTCGATAAACGAATTAAAATTACTCTCCAAATTGCATTGGAACTATCAACTACCGTAGATGGATTTACGAGATTATAAAATGCTTACCGAAACGAAAATTCACCGTTGTCTAACTAACATTTATGTACCTTGACAAAATAAGTGTCTACTTTGAACCAGCTATATGTATATGAATAAACTGAAGACTTTAGACCTTTCATTCGGATCTCCATCTCAATATTTTTCCAGCTTTTTGCTTGGAGCTCACTTTTTGGGGGAAGTTGATGAAATCTATTAGGAAAAGAAACTTGTAGCAGTGGGTGCCGGGACATAACGATATTCCTGGAAATGAACAAGCTGATGAACTCGCGATATGAGGTTCAGCAACGACATATATTGGACCAGAACCAGCTCTTGGGACCAGAAAGGAGGTGCTCGAGGATAACTACAAAAATGGGTACAAACCCAGCTGAATTCTGCGAGTATAACGTTTTATTTGAACGGTCATGTTAACAGGCAAAACACCCGCTATTGGTCTGATAAAAATCCACATTGGATGCAAGAGTACCATGCGCAAAAACCACAAATAACTGACGTATGGGCTGGTATTGTGAGAAATACAATTATTGGCCCATATTTTTTAATGAAAAAAATCTGACTTGAGCATTATTTTTGGATTTCGTACAAAATACATTTATTTCTGATCTGATCTAGCATTTTCCTGATACTTATTTAGACCACAGAATTTGGTTTCAACAGGATGGCGCACCGCCACATTCCACAGTAACTATGCGCGATTTCTTAAACAGAACTTTTCCACAACGATAGATAGGAAGAAGGGTAGCAGTGGAATGACCCGCTAGATCAACTTCTAACATCTTTTTATGTAGTTAGGTATTTAGAATCCAAAGACTACAAATACAAACCTGATAATATCTGTCAACTACAAGATCGAAGTAGACAAGAAATATAGAACATAGCACCTGCTATGCTACATGATGATAGAGACGAAAGTAAGGCCCAGTTCAGTTATTGTCCAATGTTCAATGGAGGATAATTTGAACATATTTTGTTAATTTTCGTTTGCTTGTTTTTTGTAGTGTATCGTAACTGCGTGATTCCATTTGATTTATCACATTTAGGGCCGGTTTTACAAGAGAGATTTATACTAGGTATAGTTATTCTGGGAATAAAGTAAAACCAGAATTCATGCCTAGTTGGTTTTACGATGCTTTTTTACATCGGTATGGTAATTCTTACTCCAAGAATTGCTATACCGGTGTAAAAAACCATCGTAAAACCAACTAGTTTTAAACTAGGTATAAATTCTGGTATAACTTTATTCCCAGAATAACTATACCTAGTATAAATCTCTCTTGTAAAACCAGCCCTAAGTAACGTATAAATTTCTATAGATAATTTTCATACATTTTTTTTGTATTTCTGCCCACCCTGTATCCACCAATTCAAAGCAGCGAGTTATACATTTTTGGAATCAACCCAGCAAAGGCAATCCAGTAACTGAAATAAGGAGGTTCCAATAAAAAAAATGGTATTGATGTCATCACACAAAGGTAGTTCACCCTGTATGTTAGATTATAATTTGAAAAATGATAAATTGAATTCAAAAATCGACCTGTTTCGGGAATTTCTCATTTTATTGCTTACTAAGCAAATAATGAACTTCATGGATGCACTGTATATAAATTAAGGTGAAATAGACAATACCTACATCTATTGTCTGTAGAGTTCTGTACAACCTGCATTTTTATGTAATTAAAAAATCAATTACTATTAGCTGGTCAAAGGAGAAACAATCTGAAAAATTTCATAACAACTACACCGTATCCAATTAACATAGACTTCTGCGGAAAAATCCTTATTTAACTTGTTATTCAGAATATTCAGTTGAAACTTTTCGAACTCCTTAAAATCCTTTTAATTTAAAAAGTAGAATTCTCATTACAGAAAAGTGTCCGACTTTTAAGTTGAATCATAACTTTATGGAGATACAACCTAAGATACGTAGGACCCTTAGGCTTAAAGAACTTTCTGGAAAAAAAAATCATAATGAAGAATACAAAGACTTTTCTATATTTTCATGGGTACAGAGATTAAAGCCTACAGCGGTTTTTTATAATCCACATTTTAATGTTTAACTTTGTGGATTTTAATCTGGTTATTTTATCTTTGTATAAGTAGGAATAAATAGGGTCTGTAATTAAGAAAATGTATCGAGTTATTTCAACATTAAACATTCAACTATTTAAAAGTAATAAGTATGCGATGGAATTTTTTGCACTTGAAATAAAAATAATATGTAGTTCTCGATGAAGAAAGTCCACTTCACTCCTGTGTAAATTGAATATTTGCAAGGACGTTAAGGCAGAAGCAAACCAATACCTTCTTACAATCCATCCAGACAATTCAACACACCACTGTTTACTGACCCCACTGGACTCTCTAGACAAGATGTATCAATATATACTATAATGTAGACTTCAAATAGGTCACACAAATCCCACACACAGCTGCTTAATGACCTCTAGATAAAAACACACAAATAGGAATAATTGGAAACTTTTCTATGGACCCAACAACATCCATAAGAAAAATAGCAGCATCAACAAATATCTTCGTAGGTACCTCGGTAGGTACTGTATATACAGGGTGGTAAAAATGTTAAAATCTGACGCAACTTCCTTTAATAGAGTATTGATGATGAGAAAGATCCAGGGTGGCAAAGTTGTAATGTCAAAAATTTTTTTCTCAGTAAATTGGGATATTTTGTGAATACAAACGTAAAAATTTTAAGATAGGTGTTTTAGTGCCTGTGTGTGTGTGTGATTTGGTTTACCTTGGCTGCGGATACTATGTCCATTCGCCAGCTTAACATTTTGCTCAAGGAAGTACATATTTTTTAAAATTAAATCTTACATCTATTCTACTATGATACATTTTTTTATCTACATTTTGGAATTCACATCTTTTTTTTTATTCTTTAATTTTTTTTCTTTCCATTTATTTTTTTTTCATTTTTTTTTATTTATGGATATGGTTTATAATGTACATAAAGTATTTTAGTATTTATCTATTTAAATTTTAAGTTCAATTTTACGTTTATGCGAATATAGTTTTTTGTATACTTCAAAGTTATTTGATCCAATTAATTCTGTTAAATTATAAGCAACCATTATTTGATTGTTCTTATTATATATAAATTTATTCAGCTCTTTAACTTGATTTTGAATCAATATGCATCCTAAAATTTTATGCTCTGCGTTTCCTTCCTCTCCGCAATCGCACATGGGTGAATCTTCAAGATTAATTTTAAATAGATGTGACTGAACTAATGTGTGATTGAATCTGAGTCTACAAATTTTAGATATAACTACCTGTTGGTGTTGTAATGATATTCATTATTTTAGATATTTAGTAATATATATTTCACAATTTCCTCTATCAAGTGCATCGACTTCAGGTGTAGTATTATTGACCTGTGTATACTGTTTAATCAGCAATAAGACTGTTGCTACCTGAAGTACTTTACGCTGATAGATCGATTTTGATATAATGTTTTAGGTTAAATGGATTATTGTAGATTATTATAATTGGTGCATTCAACTAGTGTAGAAGTAAATAAAATTAGGTTTTATAACAAAATGTGTTTAAATTATTAAAGTCTAATTAAAGAGAAGTTAGTTTATCACATGGCGACCCTGCCAGCCGAAAAAATAATAAATAAATAAAATGAGAATATGAAGTTGTGAGAAAATGGGCGGAAATACTTATTCAAAGGAAGAGAAAGAAGAAATTGTTATAGCCCAGTCAGGAAATAGCGGAGGACAGTCAAATAGTCCAAAACAAAATGGAGGTGTTTCCATCAAAGATATATTGGAAATTGGAGTTGTTATTATAGCAGTTGCAGTTGTCATCTGTTATTTATATGGAAAGTGTAAGAAGCGGCTTGAAAGGAAGATCCGAAGAGAAATTACGGCTAGTCAAGAATTGGTATAAAAGTGATGGTTAAAGTGAGAAAATTTACAAAATGTGCGTGAAAGTGTGATGCCGGTTTGCAACGAACTTAAATACTTGCTCGAAGAATTGAGAGTATTTTATAGGAACTTAAATAAAGACCCCGTAGATAGAAGGACAAATTTAGAAAAAGTACAACGTAAGTTTATTAAACTAGATAGGCTTAAAGATAATTTCAATGATTTAAAACTGTTAGTCAATAATGCAACTTTTGAGGATAAAGATAAACAAGGCATTCTAGCTTTGGCAGATTCAATTCAAAAGTATCTAAAAAGTATTGATGAAATTTTACAAGATAGATTAGCAAATGCAACTGAGGGTAATAATTCAAATTCAGATTTAAGTGCTAAAGTAGAAAACATGTCAGAAAAATTTGATTTGAAAACTGCCACAGGTTTAATTCCTGTTATGAACGGAAATGAAAATGTAACAAAAAGTCTCATTGATAACATTGAATTATACGACTCATTACTAGATGCGAACGGTAAAAAACTTTTAACTATTTTTGTTTTAAAGACACGTCTTTCAGAAAATGCTAAAATTAGATTAAAACAAAATTATGATACAAATAAGGATTTAATTTCCGATTTGAGATCGCACTTCATTACTAAAAAATCAGTTTCAACTTTATCAAATCAATTACATAATGCAAAACAAAATGGGAAATCAATTGATAGTTTCGGTAGATATGTTGAAGAATTATTAGTTAATTTAACGATTAGTGAAGGCGATGGCAATGTAGATGCAATGGAAACTTTAAGAGTAGTTAATGAAAAAATTGCAATCCATGCATTTGCGAATGGTCTACAAAATAACGATTTGAAAACCATAGTTAAATCTAGAAATTATACTAAACTTAGCGATGCCATTCAGGGTGCACAAGACGAAGAAATACCCAAACAAAACATGTTTTTTATGAAAAGTCATAATTCCTCAAGTTGGGGTAAAAGAAAAAATTCAAATTACAATCAGTTTCGCAGGGGACGAGGTAATTTCACAAATTACAATGGTAATAAAAGAGGCAATTCTAACACTCGGCCTAATTTTAATAATTATCGTGGAAATAATAGTCATAGAAATTATTGCATACGAGATGTAAATGAACCTTCTACGTCACAAACGTTTTTTCGTGCCTAAATATGCTAAAAATGTTTCAGTTTATAATGCTAATGGACTAAATTTTGTTGAATTTAATTACAACGGATTGAAACTAAATTTTCTATTAGACACAGGTTCCTCAGTAAGTTTAATATTCTCAAAATATTTACATGAACATGAAATTATAGATTTTACAAAGAAGGTTCAAATTCAGGGAGTCACTGGATCAACGGTGTCACATGGCTCAGCTAATATTACTTTACATGTAAACAATGAAAAAAAAATATCTCATACATTTTTGTTGATGAATGAATTTGACAACTCTATGCATGGTATTATAGGTTCAGATTTCTTTAATAAATATGCTGCATGTATAGACTATGAAACATTTTTATTTACTTTCTGGATAGACGGTTTCAAAATTTCACTTCCAATGCACTCTAAACAATTATCTAATATACTAATTCCGCCAAGATGCGAAATAATTAAATTTTTTCATACTGACATTAAGAATGAGAGTATCGTATTACCAGAACAATTATGCGAAGGCGTTTTTGTAGCCGGAATTTTAGTTAAGCCTGATAATTGTAATAGAATTCCCGTTAAGATTTTAAATGTTAGAAATGAACCGGTAAATATTAAAAATTTTAGACCAAAATTAGACAAATTAGAAAATTACAATTTAGGGAAAATTAAAAACGGAGATAATTTATCGGTAAGTCGTGCTGATTCATTGTTAAACTGTTTAAAATTGAATTATTTACATAACGAGGAAAAAAGTGCAATTGAAAAGCTTTGTGTCAAATATTCCGATATTTTTCATTTAGAAAATGATCCTTTAACTGTTACAAATATTTATAAATCAGATATACCTCTAAAAAACCCAGCTCAATCGGTTTTTGTTAAACCGTATCGGTTACCCTTTGCCCAAAAAGATGAAATTCATCGTCAAGTAGACAAAATGTTAAAAGACGGTATTATAGAGGAGACGAGATCAAAATTTTCGTCGCCTATATTACTTGTTCCAAAGTCATCGTTGAATGAGAATAAAAGATGGAGATTAGTTTTAGATTACCGATTATTGAACAAACAAATAGAAGATGATAAATTTCCGTTACCTTCAATTACGGATATTTTAGACTCCTTGTCCGGTGCTATTTATTTTTCCCATCTTGACCTTTCCCAAGGATATTATCAAATAGAATTAGACCAACTCAGTCGACCCTGTACAGCCTTTAGCACAGACCGAGGGCAGTACCAAATGACCAGATTACCTCAAGGATTAAAAATTAGCCCTTCTTCATTTTCACGAGCTATGACCATTGCAATGTCGGGATTAAATTACGATTCTTGTTTCATATATTTAGATGACCTTATAGTATTCGGTAATAACTTAATAAATCACAACAAAAATTTATCTAAAGTTTTCCAACGATTAAGAGACGTAAATTTAAAACTTAATCCAAATAAATGTGAATTTCTGAAAAAAGAAATTTTATATTTGGGACACACTATTTCGGCAGAAGGTGTCTCACCAGACCCTAGAAAAACCGAAATCATAAAAAATTATCCTGTTCCCAAAGACTCCAATGAAACTAAGAGATTTGTAGCATTTGCTAATTATTATAGAAAATTTGTCAAAAATTTTGGAGATATTGCTAGACCTTTAAATGAATTAACAAGAAAAGGGGTACAGTTTGAATGGACCCCAGAATGCCAAAAATCCTTCGAAATTTTGAAACAAGCCTTACAAAATCCACCTATTTTACAGTTTCCGAATTTTTCAGAAAATAATTGTTTTATCTTAAATACCGATGCCTCAGGTTATGCCATTGGTGCCGTTTTGTCTAATGGAAATGATAAACCTATTGCATATGCCAGTAGAGTCTTAAACAAAAGTGAGAAAAATTATAGTACAATTGAAAAGGAACTTTTAAGTATATGTTGGGCAGTAAATCACTTCAGACCGTACCTGTATTCTAGACGCTTCGTTATATATAGTGACCATCGTCCGCTTTTGTATCTTTTTGGAATGACAAACCCTTCAAGCAGACTTACTAAATTTAGGTTATTGCTTGAGGAATACGACTTTACAATAAAATACGTTAAAGGTAAAAATAATGTAGTAGCAGACGCTTTGTCCCGTGTCGAATTATCGTCGGATGATTTGAAGGAGATGAAGCCAAATATGAAAGAAACTACTTATATGGTAACTAGAGCACAGGCAAAGCTAGCAAATGAAAATATTGTTGGTAGTCTTGATTCTAATCTAGAGAAAAGGACTGATCACCCTGGACTCATAGAATTATTAAGGCGACCAAAGTATTCTTTTCAACTTTGTCCTATGTTACAGAAAGATTTTGAGAAAATAGTAAGAAATAAAAAATATGATTATAAAATAGGGAAATTAATTTTAATTGAAAATTCGCGAATAATTTACATAAATCAGAATACTCTATCATCGTTAGACTTAGGTACTACGTTGAGAGATCTGAAAATAATGTGTAATAAATTTAATATTCCGGAATTAATTATTGTAAAAGATGAAAAGTGCATGTACTTATTAAATGAACTTATAAAATTCCCTGAAAAAATAAAGAAGTTTGATTTAAAAATATCAATTGTAAAATCTAACGAAGAAGTTTTAGAATTAGAAAAAAGACAAATAATATTAAACGACTATCATTTGTTACCTACCGGAGGTCATGCTGGAATAAATCGTATGTTTAATAATATAAAGAAAACATATTTCTGGCCAGGCCTGCGGAATGATGTAGAAAGTTTCGTGAAAAAATGTGATGATTGTCAACGACACAAGCATTCACAGCGAAACATTGAGCCACTGAAAATCACTACCACTGCTAAATCAGCTCTACAAAAAATATATCTCGATTTGGTAGGTCCTTTAGAGCAGGATATCGATAATAACAAATACATTTTAACTTTACAATGCGAATTGAGTAAATTTGTTGAATGCTACGCTATTACAAATAAGGAATCTTATACAGTAGCAAAAACATTTGTTGAAAATTATATTTTGCGATATGGGGTTCCTGATGAAATTGTAACAGACAAGGGCACAGAATTTTTGTCGTCTATTTTAGAAGAAACGTGTAAACTTTTAAATATCAAACATTTAAACTCAACCGCTTATCATCACGAAACTTTAGGGTCTTTAGAAAACTCACATAAAAATTTGGGAGCTTATTTACGTATGCAGGTAGCTAAACAACCAAATTCGTGGAGTTCATGGGTGCCTTATTGGAGTTTCTCTTACAATAATACTGTTCATACTGAAACCAAATATACACCACACGAACTTGTATTTGGAAAAACAGCTACTTTGCCATCTAACTTAACTGATCAAATTGATACTATTTATAATTTTGATGATTACCCTATTGAACTGAAATATAGAATTCAAACAGCTTGTGATGATGCGAGAAATAATTTAATGTTATCAAAAGACAAAAGGAAAGAAAGGTATGATAAGAAAACGAAAATTGTAAATTATAAAGTAGGCGATAAAGTTTTATTAAAAAACGAGGCTGGGACTAAGTTGGAACCATTATTTAAGGGTCCATATATAATTATTGAAGAAAACTCCCCTAATGTAGTTATTAATGTTAATGATAAGCTTATAGAAGTACATAAAAATAGGATTAAGTTATATCATGAATAATAAATAATTTAAAAAAAAAAAAAAAAAAATGTTTATAGACGTCTAAACATTT